>APFE030358360.1:13976-32072 GCA_000404065.3 Pinus taeda | reverse complement strand
CCTGCTCCATATTTCTCTTATGACCAAGAAAACGTACTGGTAATCCTAACCCATGACTCCATGCCCAATGGTTTGAAACTTATCACTTCATGAATTGCCTCTCTGCCTGAAAGCATTTTCCTTCCATCCAAACACAAACAAAAAACCCTGAACCAAAAGCTAGCCGAAAATCATCAACAAAGTTAAATCATTAAGAGAGAGCCCTCTCTGATTACAAGTGGGCTAGAACCTGCAATCCAAAGATTGGTTTGTGGTTACCTCGGCCATATCCCTATAGGAGCCTAGGGACAACCTGAGTGATAACATGCCTGATGCGCAGCGCCAATGTATTTTTCCACAGGAAAAAGCTGCATGATGCGCAATGCCCCTTTGATGTGTAGTGTCGACCCTCTGATTCGCAGTGGTTTTTTTCAGATGACTTTTGAAGTCCTTTATGGTGTCCAAATTGTGCATGTGATAGCTCTTTTGAAAGCTTGCCAAGTCTCCTTTCCATAACGTCTTGAATTTTTAAATTTGGAGTTCATTTGCCTTGTCAAAAGTCAAATCTCCCAAGACTGGTAAAAATGTGTAGAAGGCGACTGCCTGAATGCAGAGTGCTATTGCAATCAACTTTTGAAGGACTTCCTCAACTCAAAATTGAGATCATGATAGCTCATGGGAAATATCTCTCTATATAGATATCATTTAAATCTTCAAGCAAGTAATTTGAACATCCCAACTAGGTTATCTTGATTTTCCCAAGGTCACTCTAGAAGTGCATCAATCCTCCTTAGGCCAATGATGTTTTCGACATTTCTCCCAAATCATGAAACCTGTGTAAAAAATGAAATAGTTTTTTATTCTTGGGTCAATAGTGGACAAACACCTTTCTCATTTTTGTCAAATTCATCTTTTCTTGCTCAGAAACATAGTTTGAAGAAAACCTATCCCTATATGTAGAACAGGGGATTTGTAGAAATGAAGGGAAATGAAGGGGATGAGGGGCTTCTAAATTATTTAGAAACTTTTGGGAAGTAGGGAGGGATGTTAAGAAGTAGGGGAAAGTGGAATTTCAAATATTGAGTGAGGGGAAGGGGTCCAAAAGGGAAAAACATAGGCCTAACCTAGAAAATTGTCAAATTGTAACATTAAGCTAGGGTTTGTGGGAAAATGACGAATTTGAGGGATATCAGTGATGGGAAGCTTTTAAGAAGGTATATTAAGGATAGGGAAAGGTGTATGAGCATTAGGATATAAGTTTTGTTGATTATTTTTCCATCCAAGTAAAGTTACCTTCAAAACCCTAGGAAAGGGAAATGGGCTTTACCCAAGTACAACTGAAGCACAAACAAGGTGTAAAATAACCCATTAGAACATGAACTAATGATGGCAAATATTTTAATGATGGTACACTTAGCCGAATGGTGACATGGACCAATACTTGGAAGACTTTGGAAGGAGTGAAAACAAATCCTAGACCTAATACCCAATGACCAAATTTTACTTGAAGACTCACTGAAATGACAAAATTTGACCTTGACACCCTAAAATCACTTTGTAAGAGCATGTTTGATGAGTGGTGGAAGGCTTCAAAGACTGACACTAACATTGGCTCCATTGGGGATGGTAGCTCCTTGGAGGTGCCAAGAACACCGTAGACCAAGTAGCCTTATCCATTGGGCATGGAGTCAAAAACACAAACTGAAATGGATGACTGAAAACTGACGACTCAAAGACACAAACTGACTTAAAACTGACTCAATACTAAAACACAACTAAAAAACTAGAAGATATGCTCAAAATGGAGCTTATTCAATAAAACCTTCTCTAATTTTTCCATTCATCACCTAATCATGTGAAATGAAACAACCAATGCAACCAAGTAAGCATTCTAGCTGTTGTTTGAATTCTCCGCAAGCGCTTTCTTATGAACAACAAGAGAGAACTACTGAAAGGAAACTTCCATGAAAACTTGTAAATAGATCTATTGAATAATATGGATTCTCTATCCGACTCCAAAAATACTACATAAGGATCTTGAAATTCATGTGCATTGGGACTTAGCTCATTTGATGGATTACTTTTCTCCTCCTCATACCATGAATGCAAACTTTCATCTAAGCTTGTGACGAGACTCCTGCTAAAAATGACAAAGAAGCCGACTGTAGGATCAAGTTTGTACCACTACTTGTTTCAATATCACAGTTAGCTAGTGGATCAGGACTTTGACTACAGATATCATCCAACACATCAGCGATTGGATCGTGAAAAACTTAAAAAGACTATTGCAACCCATTTTCGATTGGCTCCAATGAGATGGCATGATTTTCTATAGGCTACTCATCCTTTATTGAAGATATACTATGCAAATTCCCCTTCAAAAACTAAAATTATTCGAAACAGAATGGCACAGAATCATTTTGCGCCATCTGGTCATATGTTCTAGCTTCCAAGTCTTCATCTACAATCTAAAATTCAGTGGCATTCGGGGGCTGCAAATATAGATATGAGAAGTCTTGAACAAGGATTTCATTTCCCTCTAGATGGTCAAGATCAAAACTTATCGACGGTTGATTTTTGATTGCATGAAATTTGTCTCTGATGATTTGAAACGAAGAAAAACAAAAAGGCAAAGATCCTTCACTTACTTCAAAATTTGTTGCACTTTCCTCCTCACTTCCATAGCTGATATGCATCGGCTAATCACTGTATTCGAGCTACTTAAAGTAGACTTCCTCCTTCCACAAACCAGCTTCTGATTTATCTGCAAAATAGCTTATGTTTGGAGGACATAATCATCATCATATTAATCAAACTGAGGCAAACCATCAGTAAAAAACACATCATCAAGCATACATGTCATATCAATAGATCTCTCTTCTCCAAAATGATCTATAAAACAATCATTCTTGGATCTATGATAGCTACGATAAGAAAGAAAATGTTTTGGATTAGCAACTTGTTCCTCATCAATCAGAAAGCCATGGTTTTGAACATTATACTCATTCCTTGTGGTCATATTTTGCATCATCTCTTCCATTGCACTTACCAAAATTTTGAGCTTTACCTCTAAAGATGTTGATTCCTCTGGATCTATGTTCTTCATCTCTTCTTCCTTCAGCTTTGCCCTTCTGATCAGCGAATTAGCCTCTGCATCTACTGCACTATTTTGCATCTCTTCAAGTGTTGCAAGGTTCCTTTCTCTCAGCTAAAACTCCATTTCCAGATCAAAGGCATCCAGGTAGTGAAAGAGAGCGGATCCAAGAGGAGGTATTATATTAACCGACATTAAATAGTAGACTTGGTTAAATCTGGCAGAAAGTGGTTGTATTGTCGCCCTTGGCAATCTTTTCAGCTGGTTATACTTTTCTATAATCAAGAGAGGATTTTGTCTGACCACCCACTTGTTGAGTAAAACTTTGACGAACTACTAGAAATTTGAAATGCTCGCATCAGGTAGGGTTTTGAACCAACTCTTGGCTTTTCCTTGCAAAGAAAGAGAAAAAAGCCTAGTACAGACATCCTCTTCATCAACTTCAAAAAGGTCAAGAAAATACTCAAAATTCAATACATGTCTCTCAGCAGTGATGTTGTCACATTCACCATCAAATCATGGTAGATATAGGTAATCATTTTTAGGGAATGCATGGGATATAGGGGGTAAAATCATAGGCTTATATCTATCTGGAATTTTACAAGGTATAGGAATATGTACAGAAGGTGTAGAATCAGTCTTCGTCTCTTGAGGCTCATCAGTTTGAAGATGACCATCACAAGATTTAGAAGAAGGGTCTTGATCAAGATCAAAGGCATGTGCATATTTGGTATTCAAAATCTTCAAAGGGAAGTAATCAAATGCAGATCTAGGATCTTTCCTCAAATACAATATACTTTGTAAAGCCTTCTTGGCATTCTCGAGAAAAGAGAAGAAATAATTTATAATAAATCTCCTAATGTCTTGGATGAAATTCCAACTTGAATACCTAATCTTTCCATATTGTCCTTTCATGTTTCTGCTGGTCAGGTTCATCCTCCAGTGTAGTCCTTAGATCTGATCTCGAAACTGATTTGGATTTGCTAGGTGAATGATTTCAGTCTTCCTATGTCTGATTGTTGTCCACCATCAACAATCAGATCTAAACTTGATACATTTTGTTGAGGAACATAAAACTACATTCCCCAGTATGGTCACCACTAAGTTAGTGCCTAAATCTACCTCAGGCTGAAAGAAGGTAGGTCTAGGGTAACATCAAACCACACTTAACCTGGTAGCTAGCCCTACTAGCTCGGGAGAGGGCTCTCTCCTTGTCAATCTCAATTATGATATTGGCAACTAGGGCTTGAGATGACTGAAATGAATGCTAATTTTAGGCTAGGTATGGTAGATCAGATAATTTTGTTTGATTTTAGGTTTTCGTTGCTGGATCAATTGGAGAAGGTAGATTGGGTCCAAGAAATCAACTCAGGGATACAGTCATGTCTTGTGGGTCAAGGTAGACAAGGGTTTATGTACTAGCAATGCATTGAGATGATAGATTAAGATATTTGAGGAGTTAAGGAGGGCATAAAGAAACTATGAACCTCTTCAAACAGTGAAAATATTGAAAACCAAATGCATTCCTAAGACAAAGCATTGTAAATTAGTGTATTTTGTCTATTCACCTTGATTCATTTAGTTTAGAAGAGAGAGAGATATGTGGATACATATAAAACATCAGAAAAACTCATTACAAAAAAGAAACAATACATAAACTCACTGTCACAAGAATCCCACAAAAATAGTTGTGAAACCTAGTTTTATTCCTTGCTAAACTATTGATACAAATGTTCAATGAGTCCAACACTTCTGTCAAAGTTGAACCTTTACAAATGACTGAAAAAACACATGATATAGATATCCAAACCACCTGTGCTATCTATCAGGGGTCAAATCCAAGAGAAGGGATTGTTTCAACCATATCTAAACTAGGAACAAGAAAATAGGGAGTGGAACAGTTTGCCTCTAAAACCAAGTAAACTGATACATACAGTTTTAAACTACTTGTCATTGATGTATCTACCCCCTCATGTCATTTTACATCAAATTTACATCATATTACATCATTTACCATGCAACATTTACCAAGAAAAGAAGAAAAATTCAACTGCTGAAGAGACTAGGCGAAATTTGACTTCTAAGCAAAATTGACAAAATTTACCAAATGCGTAGCGCCCTGAGCCTGATGCGCAGCGCTGCTTCAATGCTACTTTTGGAGGCCTTCCACTCATCTAAATTAGGCCCAAGATAGCTTATTAGAAATCCATACCTGTCTAGTTTATGGAACACTTTGTATTTTCAGATTTGGAGATCATTTGCCCCTCGAAAGTGGATTCTCCCAAGACTGATTCTTGTGTGTCCAAAAAGTTGTAGAGAGGGCACTTTTTGAGTATTTTTTGCCCTTTTGGTGACCCAGATCTTCTCCAAAACTGATGAAATTTTCTGGATTTGGTTGTTTTTTCATACTGAATCCAAAACTACAAGCCATTTGGCAAAATAGTGGGCCAATCCAGTGTGCAGCACCGGTGGCGCTACGCATCCACCAGAATTTCCTATGTTTCCTAATTCAAAAATCAAAATTTACAAAAATTTTCCTTAATCTGCCCAGTTTTGGCTCAAATTTACTTCATTGGTTACTTTGTTGGGCAAGTTTAACATCATTCAAGATCTCAATTTTTCCACCCTTCTTTTTTCTTCTTAAGGCCCTCCTTAATCTTGCCTTAAGGTGCTTAATTCTCATGTTACCTATCCTATTCTGGGTCAAGTAATGGTAGGCCATATGCCTAAGCATATTTTTGTCTCTATCGGCTTTCTTTAGAAGACCCTCAAGGTGGATATTTACCCTCTCAAGCCATATATCTCTCTCATTAACCACTTTCTGTTCAAATGGAGTCAAGGGAACCGGTTGCTTCTCTACCATTTCACAAAAATCAAAACATGACTGATGTCTAAAACATGTGGTGGCTAGTGGGCAAGCAAGGAGTTCAATCATGTTGATAGGTTCCTCCTTGATGATTTTTCCACCTTTGTGAGGCTTCCTTTGCTACAAATTTCTTTCTCTTGAGCTATCACTAAGTGTGTCCTCTTCAAAATCTGATTCATTGCCTCTTTCCATGCTTGTCTCTATGAGATAATGTGGTGATGATATGGTGAACAATGATAATGGGTGGGGACAAAGAAAATAAGTATGGAGAGATTTCATAAATGGAACAATAGTAATGAAGTGGGGTAGGGGAATGAAGGGAAGGATTTCGGGAACTAGGGTTTTGATTTATGAGGGACTTAGGGTTTAATAAAGGGGATTAGTTTCATAGGGGAATAGGGAAAGGGAAAATAGAACCAAGGGTAGTTTTAGTGCAATGAAGTTGGGAAAAGGGACAAAGGATGTTGGTTTTGCAAAGATGTGAATGTTTTGCAATGAGGTGAAATAGAGTATGGAGACAAGCTAGGGTTTTGATTTTAGGAAGAAAAACTCATGAAAAAAACATGAAAAAGACTTATTTCAGCTTAGGATATATGAACACTTACTTGTAGGAAGTGAATGCAGCATTTGGGATGATTTGAGATGAATTTGAGTGATTTTGAAGCCTCCCTGGCCAATGCACAATGCACAGAGCCCAATTCGTAGCGCCTGCCTGATGCGCAGTGCGAGTGTATTTTCAAACAGGAAAAAGCTACCTGATGCGCATCGCCCCTCTGATGCACAGCGCTGACCCTCTAATGCGCAACGCCTTTTTGCAAATGACTTTTGAAGGCCTTCCTGGTGTCCAAATTTGGCGAGTGATAACTCATTGGAAATATTGTCGAGTCTACTTTCCATAACATATTGAATTGTTAAATTTGGAGTTTATTTCCCTATCAAAAGTCAAATCTCCCAAGACTGGTCAAAATGTACAGAAGGCAACTGCCTAAATGAAAAGTTTTGTTGCAGTCCACTTTTGAAGGTCTTACTCAACTCCAAATTGAGCTCATGGTAGCTCATTGGAAACCTCTATCTATCTGGATATCATTAAAATCATCAAACAAGTCATTTGAACATCCTAGCAAGGTTAAATCTTGATCTTCCCAAGGTCACTCCAGAAGTGCATCAATCCTCCTAAGGCCAATGATGTTTTAAACATTTCTCCCAAACCATGAAACCTGTGTACAAAATGAAAGAGGTTTTTCTTCTTGGGTCAATTATGGACAAAAACCTCTCTCCTTTTTATCAAATTCATCTTTTCTTGCTCACAAACATAGTTTGAAGAAAACCTATCCCGATATGTAGAATAGGGGATTTGTAGAGATGAAGGGAAATGAAGGGAATGAGGGTCTTCTAAATTATTGAAAAAAAAATTGGAAGTAGGGAGGGATGTTAGAAAGTGGGGGAAAGTGGAATTTTAAATATTGAGTGAGGGGAAGGGATCCAAAACGGCAAAACACAGGCCTAACCTAGAAAATTGTCAAATTGTAGCAATAAGCTAGGGTTAGTGGGAAAATGATGAATATGAGGGATATTAGTGATTGGAAGAATTTAAGAAGGTATATTAAGGATATGGGAAGGTGTATAAGCATCAGGATACAAGTTTTGTTGATCATTTCGCCATCCAAGAAAAGTTACCTTCAAAACCCTAGGAGAGGGAAATGGGCCTTACACAAGTACAACTGAAGCACGAACAAGGTGTAAAATGACCCATTGGAACATGAACTAATGATGACAACTCTTTTAATAATAGTACACTCAGCCGAATGGTGACATGGACCAATACTTGGAGGACTTTGGAAGGAGTGAAAATAAATCCTAGACCTAATACCTAGTGACCAAATTTTACTTGAAGACTCAATGAAATGACAAAATTTGAACTTGACACCCTAAAATCACTTTGTAAGAGCATGTTTGATCACTGGTGGAAGGCTTCAAAGACTGACACTAACATTTCCTTTATCTTTGTCAACCACCTCATATTCCATATGAGGTCATATTATGTTGATTTAATCTTATCAATATGTGAATTAGTTCAAGGTATATGCCTTCATGCATCCTTTTAAAGGAATATATCCTTGTTCTTTGATTATGATCATGAGATAGAGCATTCAACCACTCTATCACAACTATATTATGATATGACTTAATCTATCAAATATATACATACCTCTTTTCTTCTTTTAGTCATTTAGACTTCCTTTGGAATCTTCCTTCAAAGGTACTTTAGCTATATTGACATGATGAACTCCTTTGTCACCATACCACCATCCTCCTAAACAATGGATCCCACACAAGGTGGAACTTAGACCATCAATGAGACACTTTCTTCTTCCAAGTAGTGGTGAACCTTCAAATGAGGATTCCAATGGAGGATCTTGGTTATCCTCATCTTGCAAATGCTCCTTAACAATAAAGATGATGTATGATCATATTTTTCTATCATGCTAGATGAATTTATTCCAACCATATATACTACTATTTCGGTTGTCTTTGCATGCTTTTCAATGAGGATATCATGAGATACTTCTTGTCCATCATTTTAACTGCTACAACCATGTGAATTCTATTTCATCTATCCTTTCAAGCTTCTACAATGATGTCGAGAGCTATTTTCAACTTCAATCGAATGCTTATAATATGATGCATCCCGTCATATTTATAATGCTTCTTTCCATGATAGCTATGTAAAATAAAAAAGAACTAAGTGAAGGAGATTATCTCAACCATAATAGAGATCTTTGACTTCCTCCTTTTATTTCTTCTTTTCAGGCTCTTCCACTTCTTCAGTGATATGGGCTTCATTTATTTCTTTCCTTTTCTTGTTGTCCTTCTTAAGTTTAGGACAATCTCTCTAGAAAATCCCATATTCTTGACATCCATAGCCTTGGATCTTTGACATATCAATATTCTTCTTTTTCTGAGGACCAAACTTTCCAATCTTTCCTTTTCTCTTGGTCGTGGCAACAAATGCTTGAACTTGTTCATTTGATCCCACATCACTTTTTCCTTTAACCTAGTTTCTTCGATCTTACATAGTGACCAAAGTTCACTGAATGGGGTGGCTTCCTTCTTTTCATAGATACTTGATGCAAAGTTTCCCCATTCATTAGGGAGTGCATTGAGCACAATGATGGTAATTTATTTATCAGACATTATTTCCCCCAACTCTTGTAGTTGGTCTCTTATTTGTGACACCTTAATAAGGTATGAGCCTACCCTTATTATTTTGATACCTTAATTTTGTATAAATCAATTCTCAAAGATATCACTTCTCATGTTGTGCTTACGAAAAAAATTCTACCAACTCTACTTCTACATATTCTAATGTGTATGGAAAAGAGTGGGAGGAGGAAAAGTTGGGGAAGGGAAGACCAAGGGTCATTTTCCTTTGGCATAAGTATTACCTCCAGAGAGGATATGAGGAATTTTTTTTGGCAGTTTTTGATTTATTGGAATAAAGAAGATTGTTTGGTCGAGAAAGAGCCTTTTTCAGATCCATTTGCCTCTCCTTTCATGTGTTTAGAATCAGTATGTTGTTCCTGGCATAAATATAAATTTTATTTTTTTGTACAACTCATGACTAGTCTTGGATATTCAAATATGATTTGTTACCATGGTCAATTCATGAGTGATTATTGATTTGAGACCTTGTTAAACATCAGTTGCAAGTTTTATTTGTATGGAAAGGAGTGTGTATTCCTATATAAGTAATTAGATTGCAATTAGGATTTAATACAACCTTGTTCATCTGTGAACCAATAATTGGTTCATTAGAACTTGGAATTTATATATGATGTTTAACTTCCTTTTGTTATGCTCCTGCAGGATAGATTAGAATAGTTAGGACTAGCATAAGTAGTTAGAATTAGTGTAGATAGGATCTTATGCATATAGGTTAGCTGTTTCGTTTGTTGATTTAATTGAAGTCTTCCTCCAAGAAGCAATCTTTCAACACATATAATAGTTTACAAGATCCTCTAAAACCTGTCAGAACTAGCCATTCCAAATGAAAGCATATCTAATTGGGGTCTGCAATCAAGTTAGTTCCCCTTGTTGGCGTAGCAAACATTCGCAGCGTCAACAGAGTGAATCTTCGGTTAACTAGTGTGGTAGGGGTAATGCACATGTGCACTACTCCACTACTGTACCTCCTACTAGTTCCTCCAACAGTTAGAACTGACTATAACTCAATTAGATTGACTAACTCAGTCTAATTTACTATAACTCTGTTAGACTAAGTTATCTAATTACAACTCAAAAGAACTCAACTTGGGCCCCTAAAATTTAGGGATCACTCTACATGAATCTAAATAGACTTCCAACTTGAATTTATTGAGCCAACTAAGTCAAATTAATTTAGTTAACTATTACAAGTTTCTATGAGAATAGAATTTCGATTTAATTCACAATTTAATTCAAGGACAAATTAAATTGGAATTTTTAGATGTTATTTTTAACATTTCTTGTTGCAAATTTCAACACTAACTCAAATTGGATTAGGGTTTTGAGATTTCCTTTTTAATTCTAGGTGTTATAGTCATCATATTGTTGAAGGTTGTTTGCATCTAAGTTTTTTAAAACCTTATTTGATATTTGTAAACCCTATTCATAATAAAAAAACCATAAACATATTCTATTCTCTTATAGAAACCCTATCCTTTGGTCTTTAGGGTTTTTAGGTAGCCTAAGGAGAAATGAAAAACCCTAGTGAGGGTAGAGTTGAATTTGAAATAAAAACCTTAGGGTTGATGTTTTGAAAGATAACATCAAGAAACACAAGGTTTGGATCTGAAAACCCTAGGAAGTTTCCCTGTTTAAAGATTTCATGAAATCTATGTATTGTCAAAATCATTATCATGCTCTTCAACTTGTATAATTTTTGTGGTACTTTTCAGTGAATTGTGCAGGTACATCAAGAATTTTTTATCTTATTCCCTGAAAAGAATGATGAATTTAGAGAATAATAACTAGGTAATCAAATTAGATCCTTGGGAACTCTGATAAAGGTAGAATCATATGAAGCTGAACCATGAGGATGTGTCTACTTTATTGAAGAAGACTGTCATAATGAGAGGGATCCCTTCAAGGTTTGCAGAAGGAGAAACTCAAGGTATTTTTAATATTATTAGTTGTAGTAGGGATCCATCATAAAAGAAGGTATGATCATTTTTTTCTTAAATTTTTTTTATGAATCTCTCATTTCTAGGGTTTCGCTATAGAATAATGAACATTCATATATTTTTAGTGTGTTTGATCTATAGATTAAATCAACCCTTATAATAAATATCTTTTTCTATTTTTCACTTTGGTAAAATCATAGCCTTTTGATATTTAGGGTTTGTTCATGGTATCTAGGGCATACGATAAAACCCTATATTTTTAGGTTTTCATGATAATATTTAGGGTTTATGAAAAAGCCCTTGTAGAATTTGATATAAGATTCTATGGCATGGAAGTGTAACCCTTTTCTATTTCTTCCGCTATGATTGTGAACCTAACTAAGTTTAGGTATTGGAAATCTAAAGTTTAATTTCTTATTCAAATTTTTGATAACCCTAAATGCTCTCCTTGTGATAACATGATAACCCTAGTTTGATAAATTTAATTTCATTCTATTGTACATATATATTTGTGTGCTTGGTTGTACTTATTGTTGATATTCACAGGCACATAGTTTGAAAAAGGTTGTAAAGAGGTATGCCTACCTCATAGTTAATGATGAACTTATGATGATGATGAGCATGATGAAAAGAGAGATCTATAAGAACCTTGGTGACATTGAAGTTTACATTGATTATTGAAATATGACCTTATTGCCATCTGAATATAAAAGGAATAAAATTTTTGGAAGGTCGAAGTTCTATGATGATATGATGATGTAAAAGAAAGATCATGTGTAGCTGGAATAATAAATTTTTTTGATAATGGACTTATATCAATAGTTGAGAGGGAGGAAATGATGTGTCATGACTAAAATGTGTGCATATAGTGAAGGCCATAAGGATAGAATGAGATTAGAGAAGAGCTAAACCACTACTGGTGGTTATTTTTAATGAAATTTGTAAATAGGAATCGTTTTAAGAAGTGTTGAGGTTGAGTTTGGTGTTGCTTGAGAAGTTGGAATAATAAGCTTTCGTCAAGATTTGTTTGGATATTATGATGACATAAGAAAAGTTAGAATAGTTTAATAAATCGTATTTTATTCTAGCATATTGATCGTAAGAACCAATATATTGGAAGTTTGATATTGGTTGGGGTTGTGAGGCTATACTTTGTTCTGATGGATGAACAAGTAGTTGATGTGTTGATCTTTCCCTGAGAAGTTTAAATAATTGATAAGCATGCTTGGATTAGTGATTTGGTTAAGAGGGAGAGATGAGTACCTTAGGTTGTGTGCCTGTATGATGGTACTTGGGAGGACATCTTGGCCTAGTTGGTATTGATATCTCAGTTATAGGTTGGCCTTGATGATGTCTAGATCCATGTTTGGGTGGGTGTATTGGTCCTGATAATATGGAGCTCTATTTTAGTGATGATAACTTGACCTTGATGATACCTAGATCCCTGTGAGGGTTGGTGTCTTGGCATGGAGGCCTAAATGGTATCTATATTCAGTTGGATCGATACCAGGGTTATAGCCTGATGATACCTATGGTGGAAAGTATTATGCTCTTAACCTGTAAGACGATACCAGAATACCAAATATGCAAAGAAAGATACCCAGAACATAGAACAATGAGAAATAACAGCAAGTATTTTATTAGTCAGAAAGCAATGTTCACTAGCCTCTTCGAGGGGGCAACCTCCAATAGAGTTGAGCTCAATTACAAAATAAGACACGATTCTCCTCGAGGGGATTCTCTATCCTTTATATAGGATTCATACATGTAATACCATGGGACAATACCATGGTTATTATTAATACCATCTATCTAATACCATGGCCCATTTGCAACTAACTGTGGTCCCTTCATTAAATGCGGTTTAACCACTTACAATTATTAATATGGGCTTTATTGACTCTTTACTTAACTATAACTATGAATCGATCCTAATACATAAATAAGGGGGTTAGGGTTGGACCCTAACATGCCCTCCCCCATAAGAATAGCCTTGTGCTCAAGGCTGAAGCTACGGAAACTGTTGAAGGATAGTGGTTGGTTCCCAGGTTGCATCTTCCGGAGAGGTGTATTTCCACTTGATGAGGACTTCCTTTATCGTGCAGCCATGCAAGTGCCATTATCATGTGTCAAGAACCTGTTCAGGTTCGAGCCAGATTGACCCTTCTTCATCCAGTTCAAGTAGACTAGTTTGAATTCTGCAATTGTTCCCAATCACTTTCTTGAGGCATGAGACATAGAAGGTTGGATGGATTTTTGTAGTGGGTGGCAAAGCTATCTTGTAGGAAACTTCTCCAATGCGCTAAAGTACTTGATACGGTTCGTAGAATTTTGGAGATAATTTCTGACAACCCTTATCTTTGAGTGATGTTTGCTTATATGGTTGCAACCTCAAAAATACCTGATCCCCTTTCTTGAAATTGGTGTTCTGAGCAATGTTGATCTGCCTATTGCTTCATGCGGTTTTGGGCTTGATGAAGATTCTCTCTAAGGTGGGCCAACATGGTTGTGTGGTTCTGTAAGAGTTTATTCACAGCTTGTACCTTCGATCATCCCTTGATATAAGAAGTAGGGGAAGGAGGGAGTTGACCATAAACTACTTCATATGGAGTCATTTTGGTGGTGGCATGATAGTTGGTGTTATACCACCATTCGGCTAGAGGTAACCATTGTACCCAGAGATTATGCTTTTCTGAAGTGAAACACCTAAGGTAGGTCTCCAAACATTTGTTGACTACTTCAATTTAACCATCAGTTTGTGGATGATAGGAAGTACTAAGTTGTAGTTGGGTACCTTATAGTCGAAATATTTCCTGCAAAAAGTTACTCATGAAGATCGAGTCACGATCAGACATAATGGAAGTGGGCATGCCATGCAATTTGAAGATCTGATCCATGAAAGATTGAGTGACCAAAGTTAGTGTAAAAGGTTGGGGTAGGGCGTAAAAATGAGCATTTAGTAAAGAATTGAGCCCCATTTAGTTTATCCAGCAAATCATCGACAACCGGAATGGGAAATTTATCTTTGATTGTTAACTTATTAAAGGCCCTGAAGTCTAGACACATACACCATTCCCCATCTTTCTTGAGCACCATGACCACCAACGATGAATAAGGACTAATGTTGGGATGAATGACGCATGCTTCCAATAGTTCCTTGATTATTTTTTCAATTTCATTCTTTTGGGTGAACGGATATCTATATGGGTGTACATTTGGTAGTTGGGCCCCTGGGACCAAAGTAATGCTATGATCATGTTCCCCTCTCAAGGGTGGAAGTTCATGAGGCTTGTCAAAGACTAGCAAATGGTTGTTTAAGATCTGTTGCATCTCAGGATGAATATGAAGAGAATTGTGTTCGAAGGCCTAGATGGAATTAAATTTGGCTATAACTCCATGGTGGCCCTTTTTTAACAATTTTTCCATCTAATGTGAGCTGATGATAGAGGGAGATCTTGCCTGGAGTCCGCGGAGGGCATGGGTGTGGTTGTTTTTCTTAAAGGTCATATATAACTCCTAGAAATCCATTGTGATTGGGTCAAGTGTGCGAAGCCATTCAGCACCTAGGACAATGTCACACCCTCCCATGTGTATGGAAAACATGTGGGCCTTTAACTGATAATCTGCCATTTGAAGTTTGACATTTTCACAGTGGCCTTCACTTTTCCTTATCCCCCCATCAGCAATTTGGATCTGGAAGTTAGAAACTGCTCGGACAAAACAATGCATCGCTTCCATGACTCTTTGATGGATAAAATTATGTGTACTGCCACTATCAATCAAGACTACTACTAGGAGATGCCTAATAAAACCTTTGATTTTGAGATTTTGGGGCGAAGAAATCCCTACCAAAGCATGTAGTGAGATAACTGGCTCTTCACGTACATTGTCCTGTTGGTTGTCCTCTTCTTCCTCCTCTGGTTCCACAAGTGGTGGGGCTTCCTCCAATGGACTGTGATCAGTAGCATCAATTTGAAAGAATTTGGGCTCCTTGGATTTATGCCTGGGGGAGTAGTTCTCATCACAGTAGTAACATAATCCTTGCTTTCTTCTTTTCGTCATTTCTGCTGGTGACGCCTTTTGAACCTTGAGTGTTTGGGTAGTGCTTTGAGCCTGTGGGGGGGGCCCTTGGCGATGAAATTTGGGCGATTGGACTAGGCTGCTAACGCACATTCTACTTCACGAGCTATCCTGCAAGCTTTCAAACATAAGCTAGGGTGGTGCAGTCGGACGTCGGCTTGTATGGCTTCTTTGAGACCACTGACAAAACATTCCATGTAGAACTCATCGTGCAGACCTCGAGTGAGGAAAGCTAAGGCTTCAAAGGCGGCAATATATTCATTAACTGTTCCTGTCTGTCGGAGCTTAGTGAGACGACCCAAAAATTCAGATTCATGGTCAACACGATCCATAAGAGCTTTTTTGAATGTCTCCCAAGTCAAGGGCCTTCCATAGAAACGTTGATGCCATTGCCACCATTTCCATCTTTCATTGTCCAAGTATATGATACCCACAATAAGTTGAATCACATCATCCAAGAGGTAATTCAGTGTGAAATATTGCTCCATTTGTGCTATCCATGCAGCCGAGTGAGAGCCATCAAATTTATACATGTCCAGCTTGGGTGGTCACGGATGGGATTGTTGGTGGGTGCCAAAGAGGTGAAGGGGTTGGCTAGACTCGCCCTCAATATTTTCATTGCCAATATATGCCTTCACACATGCCTCCACCTTGCACTTAGAGATTGTTTCATTTAAGCTCTGCAGCTGCAACATGACCTCTTTCAATTGTGATGCAAGGCTGTCAATCCTCTCATTGGCCATAGCTTGAGCTCTAGTTTGTACCATGCACTAATCCGATATACTTGAAATTTGGGACCACCCGAATTTTTTGGCACTAACAATTGAATGGTACCACCTTGCTCAGCTTGGCGTCCTGATTCTTATGGGCTAAGTCACCAATAAGGGCTCTGATACCACTTGTTACGCTTTTAACCTACAATACAATACCAGAATACCAAATATGCGAAGAAATATACCCAAAACATAGAACAATGAGAAATAACAACAAGTATTTTATTAGTCAGAAAGCAATGTTCACTTGCCTCTTCGAGGGGGAAACCTCCAATAGAGCTGAGCTCAATTACAAAATAAGACACGATGCTCCTTGAGGCGAGTCTCCATCCTTTATATAGGATTAATACATGCAATACCATGGTTCTTATTAATACCATCTATCAAATACCATGGCCCATTTGCAACTAACTATGGTCCCCTTATTAAATGTGGGTTAACCACTT
The DNA here is from genome assembly GCA_000404065.3 of Pinus taeda. Classification (NCBI taxonomy): domain Eukaryota; kingdom Viridiplantae; phylum Streptophyta; class Pinopsida; order Pinales; family Pinaceae; genus Pinus; species Pinus taeda. The sequence continues at coordinate 15,672 of APFE030358360.1, read as the reverse complement.
ACAATTATTAATATGGGCTTTATTGACTCTTTACTTAACTATAACTATGACTCAATCCTATTACATAAATAAGGGGGTTAGGGTTGGACCCTAATAGAAAGTTTCCTTGATGGAACCATAGTCCCCGTTGAAGTTGATGCCTTGGCAAGTATCCTTTATGACACCTGGATTGATACCATACAGTTTTTGCCCTTCATGGTATCTAGCATTGTGTATGTTTTTTTACTCTTCTTGGAACACTTTAAATCAAGGTCATCCTTGTAGAGCTTGAAAAATTATGACTACCTCCCTAGTTAAGATGGAGCATTGAAAATGTAGCTAGTATTGGTGTTCATAATTGTTGTTTAGCTCATGATATGATGAAATTTTTATTTGAAAACAAAAAGTAAATTATTGTAAAATACCAAAGAAAAAATATTTTATAATCATGAGTTTCATGCTCATTTAATTATGTTTCTAGGTCTAAGCACCCATTGTGTGCTCAGGGTTGAGCAATGAGACATTGTCATTATCCTTATATTCTAAACCCTTATTAGGCTTTTTGTATCAAGAAATAAATATGTATTTGTGTAAGAAATGTATGTTTACCCACTCCAACAAGTCGGCCTCAACTTCCATAAAGTCAGCCTCATGAAGGGAACTCGACCTCACACAATAAACTATAAATAAGTAGTGCATTAAACCTATTGTAAATCCATTCAAGTTAAGTTCGTTCTGCAATTACAAGGAAGTGCGAAGGAAATAAAAGAAGGTGAAAAAGGCTTGAAGAAGGGAGAAGAACCCTAGGGAAGAAAGGAGGAACCATAGTGTTACCAGGAATAGTGTCCACTTGGACGCTGCTATTCCCACTAAGATGGTTGGCTATCTTAGAAACAAACAAGTAAAGTCGATTATCCTTTTCTTTTATGAAAATAGACAAGAGGAGAACCAATAAGACCAACCTTGGTCTTGCACTCGATTTCCTCTCCTTGATAGAGCTTCGCCGCTTCTTCTTCATCTGCCCATCTTCAAAAGAACCTGTGGAATCACAGCAACATACTACTATCGAAGAAACATAGATCTATATTCATAAAGAAAACAAGACTAGATGTATGTTAACCATATAAATGCATATATAAACAAGTACACAAGAATATGGAAGAAAACAAGAATAGCTTTATTAAGATGAAAAGTAGCAAGAGGATTACAACCATATGTTCTGACCCAACATAATCCTCTAGCTAGGAAGCCCTTCTTCACCTCAAGCAAAGCTTAGACCACCCAACACTATGAATGTACACCAGAAAACCAACAGCACTTCTCTATAAGATACAAAATTCCAGCCTCTGGATCTCTGTGATGAGGGATCCATATATAGATGATTATAGAGAGGTGATTCATCTTCTGAGATCTTGATTAGTGTCCTCTCTCTAATAGTTCCTGCTTCCACTTGGAGAATGATGATCTCTTACTCATCCCTGGTCGAAAACAGAGAGGCAAGTGTCAGAGGGGAAGCTTTTGGAAGATTCCATGATCATCCACCTCACACTTTGTCTCTGCCATTTGTCCATTCCCGACCATCGCACCCTACAGAGGAGCAATTCAGTATGCATCGCACCTTGTACACTGGGAAGGTGATATGCATCGCACCCTCTGCATTGAGTTTTCAGTATGGTCCAATTTTGACCATTTATGAGCAGTTTTCAGTGGAGAACTT
>APFE030358356.1:995-16390 GCA_000404065.3 Pinus taeda | reverse complement strand
GGGCTCCCGGAAACCTTTTCGCGTGAAACGAAAGGGGTTCCTCACTGGAACAGATGCTCCGAACACAACAGAGCAGTCCTCTCGGCCCGAAAGCAGTCAGAAACAGTAGATCTAGGAAACGACAGCCGCATGCAGTTCTACGGCTTCAGATTTGGATCACCAACGGACGCGGCCCTCAAATAGCTCTGATACCATGTAGGAATTTACAGGGTAAGTTCCTCAGACAGAACACCAAAAGGACACCGCTCACAAACAGATCACAGATCAATACACCAGTATTTGACGTGGTTAAAACCCTCAGAGAGGGAAACAGTCCACGGCCTGCGCCAACGTGGCTACTACAGGCAATTTATTAATAAAGAATGAAAATTTACATAAGCTTCTCTCATGCACGGTTAACCTACAAATGACCCTCCTGCGCTTTAAATAGAATTCATGGACCAATCGGGTGTCAAGCCACGGATCAAGTGTCGGTAATACCGAGGAGAGAATGAACCGTCGGATCACTACATATCGTGACCGTCGGATTGTAAGTTACAAATGTACATAGTAAAGAAACACACTTTACCTAATTCTATACTAGACCAAGTTATACTTAACTATTCCTATGTGTCGGAATATCCTAACACTGTGCAGAATGCGACGTATATTGAACTATTAGGTGACGGAAAATCAGAAACCCTAGGATGTGTAACAGTTGAAACCCTGTGATGGATAACAATTAGCTGCAAAATCGAAAACAAAGCCACACTTCAAATCAATGGTTAAAAGTGCCACACATGATCAGACAGAAGAAGGTAAATGGGTAGACGAAAATGAGAAATGAACTGATTAAAAAAGAACGACTATCAGGATAAAAATCACAAACCATATGTCATAATACAAAAATAATATAAAATTATTTCACTCATTTTTGTTGGTGTGTATGCATTGATGTCATATGAGCGTATCCTAGTAAATAACTAAATTTTTAACTGATTATAACTTTAATAATATAGCATCATTATACACGAACATCGATATTATAATGCTCTGATAGATGATATTATAATGGTCACTAATAGAATAGTGACACCCATCAACCACATATAACATTAATAATATAAAATTATCTTGTATAACTTGTACTCATTTTTCTCAAAGTTGAAACTATCAGACTATTATCGTGTTTACTAAAGATGGGGTTGGGGTTTGAATATTTATTAGGTTGATAAGCATTTTCTATTTTTATAATAATGTTTTCACAATGTTTTATAAGAGAAATAATTATGGATGGTTTAGATTTTATAGGAAAATTTAATGAATGAAATGAAATAATTCTTAACCATTTTTCAATTTCAAATATTTGAGATAAGTTTCCACTAATGCGAGGTATTGAATTTAAAATATGATTAAAAATATTACAAATCACTTTACTCTCCCCCATATGTCCATTTAATTACTCAATTCATTGTTTCATTAATCTTTCATGTTGCTCCATTGCTCTGTCATTATGATTTAATAGAGGTTGTGTGTAAAGTTACTTGGACATGGTTCAGGTGGTTTGTTTGTAGCCTGATCACCTTGTTTATTTTCTTATCAATTATCAATAGTGTTTTTATTTTTTTTGTAAATATTAGTCGGAGGTGGTTTCATGAGGTTGGATATTGTGTTGGTCTTACGGGCAATGTCTATTACTAAATGTTTGAATGTTTTGATAAAAAAATTCCAATTTGTCAATAGCCAATTGATGAGGTCCAACTAAACATGTTGCAGACACAACCTCTTTAAAGAAAGGCTAAACACTGATGGTATTCATATACACAAAGAGTTAGGAATACCCAAATAAATAATCATGTCATCTGAACAAGTTGGAAATTATTAATTTCATTACTTTACATTAATTTATTCATTCACATAAACCCATCTATTGTATATTCATTTTCTTAATAATAAGTGAGTATATATCCATGTAGCTTATACCTATCTTAATGCTATTTCTATAAGTGAAAACCTTAATTTTACTAAGAAACATATAATCAACATAAAATATTTTGTATTGCATTTCAATTTCATCCTGCTCATCTACCATTGATGTCCAAAACATAAATTGTGGCCTAGTCCATGGCATCAATTGAGATAAGTATTTTGAGTGGTATCTTGTAGAAAATACATTGAGGAGACAATAAGGAATAAATCTCAATTGTACTTATTTTTTTGCAACAAGAATCCATGCTATTGACCCATGGTATTCATGTGGAATATATTTTTACAATGAGAGGAGACATTAAGGAATAAATCTCACTTGTACATGATATTGACCCATGGTGTTCATGTGGAATATAACCTATTTCAGGGATCCATAGTTTGATGTTATATTTAGATACATAATTATCTACATAAAATGATGACTTTGAATCCATGTAGCCTGTAAAGGTTAAAAAAATTATTGATATATTTAGACGTGTTGAGATTAATGAAGAGATGTCTTAATGGAGTTACAATTCAAACCGAACCTTAGATTAGGAGTTTGTTCCTGTTTTCTAGGGTGTTTTTTCAACTTCCCTAAATGTGTGTTTCATGTATATATTTCTCATGTAATGAATTGTAAGGCAGACGTGTTCTGCAGAGGTAGTCTCCAGGTGGTGTTCCACACCTATGAGCTACTCAGGTTTGATTTAATAAATTTTAGTCGGCTCTTTTTGACATGGTATAAGAGCTTAGGGCTGAGGACGACATGTAACCCTGAGTGGAGGCAGAAATCTGATCAGTGTGGTTGGAGGGCAATCAATGCGTTTTTAAGGGAAATAGACGTGACAATTCAGTTCTGGCCTTACACGTTTTTTGTTCTCAAGAACAGCGTGAGTGGATCATTCTTGAATCACATCAATTGTGTGAAGAGGAGGAAGCCTCGGTATTTCATTTGCTCCATGAGGAGATCGATGGTCGTCGTTCTTGAGCTCGCAGTCGATCCATGATTGCTGCTCCCGTGAAAACCGTGGAGGAGGCCAAGGAGGCTAGAGAGCACTGTAAAGGAGGTCGAGACTGTCGAGGAAGAGGTGTTGCTGCTTATGTGATTGACATTGGACAGCGAACAAGTCGATTAATCTACAATGAGTGTGAGGTGATATTGGCATTGGTGAACATGTAGGAGGCTGCAGGAGGCATGCAGAAGGCTGCAGGAAGTCAGGATTGCCATGGTGAAAATCTAATTAGCAAATTGAATTGATCACTGCATAAGGAGCTCGACGGTGTTGAAGGAGAACTAGACCGACTGACATAAGGAGCTCGACAGTGTTAAAGGAGCTCAGAGGCGGTGTTGAAGGAGCTGCTGCATTCTGGAAGGCACAAAGGTGCTTTCGCTCACTTGTTGTTGCTACCTACGTTTTCGCCGACGATTTGGGTTCAGTCGGTTGATTTGGCTTATCCGATCCATGAGGTATCTCCAAAATAGTGGTATCTGTTGCTCAGCATGGTGGCCAAGGCCATTGTTGCGGGTTCGGGGTAGATTATCAATTTTCTTTTGGATCGCTGCTCCAGGAGACCATGGATTGTGTAGTGGAGGATCACGATCAAGATGTTGGGCTTCATATTGAATCTGCGTGCTCTATCTCGAGAGACTCTTGTTTCTTCAAACTCACACACTAATTGAAGCTGTGTGCTGCCACAGTTGTTCGTTTGGGAATGAATTGGAAGGTTTCTTCCGCCTTCGTTTGAAATTTATGGGCATATTGGAATTTTTTTTTAGCTTTTAATTAAAAAAAAGGAGGGGTTCCTTATTTAATAAAGGGGCGATTATTATTTTTTAAATAAGGAATTGAAGTAATCTTTAAAAAAAAGGGAGGATTTGGGCTCAGTTTTCTATTTTGGATCTGTCATTTGCAGTTTTTTTTAAGATCTGGGGTTGTTTCTTTTTAAGTTGTTGGTGTTGAAGTTTTTTATTCATTCAAGATGAATAATCAGTTAGAAAAAGCATACGTCAATGAGAATAACAAGCTGTATGGATCTAATTATTTTGGTTGGAAATTTAAGCTGCAGACCCTGCTTGAGGGACACAATGCATGGACAATTGTGAATAATGATGAGGTGAAGCCAAACCTGACTGCAGGAGGAAAAACAACAACAATCCAAGACTGGGACAAGTGAGAGACTAAGGTGAGAATGCTCCTGAAATTGTTGGTCAAAGATTGCGTTATTCCCCATATATGTGATTGCAAGACTACACCAAAAATCTGAAAGACGCTCAAGGATCTCTATGAGGTCAAGAACACCAATCGATTGTTGTTCTTGAAGAGAAAGATTTTCTCCATCAAGATGGAGGTGTAGAATTTCCTGCAAATCCTCTACAAATCTACCTCTGAGATCTATGTAGAAAATATGATTGTAGATTAACTTGATAATGCAATATACCAAAGCAAAATACTATAATCTACTTCTACTAACAAACTTGCGAAAGCTTAATGATCGAGATGAATTAGAGCTGAACACATATAACCATAAGGAGAAGAATCAATGCACATGAAACATAGAAAATACTCAGGGAAAAGCCTCAGCTAACTATTTGTATTATGATAAAAGGTGGAAATGCATAGAGATTATACAAAGCCTTAGCTCTCACAGCTAGCCAGCTCTTAGTACAATCCTCCTGGATGCTCACAGGCAATCAAAGCTTCCCACAAGCCTTCTCCTCTACCCTCCAAGCTCTTATTTCTTTGCGCAGTTTCTCCTGCGTGTCCTCCTGTTACCAAGTGGAAGACTGATCACTCACACTGATCTCACACCCTATAAAACTGTGCAATCCTCAAGGAACCTTATCTTGAGTGCATGGATGAGTTTCCTTTATAGGAAAACACATGCAATTGATAGTAACCTGTCCTTTACATTTAGCTCAACTGGATCTTTCTCAGAAATTATAGACATGCATGAGTTTCTGATGAGAGAATCTTCAGTTATCTGGAGTACAGTTGTTGAGTGAATGTATGCATCAACTGACTGATAACTCACAATTAGTTCCTCAAATAGTTTGGAACTAATTTAACTGGACTTAACTCAGTAAACTGAGCTAACTAATTACAACTCAAATATAACTCAATCTTATCTCCTTAATTAACGGATAATCTCCTTAATTTAAGGGATAACTGTTGCATGACTTCAAAAAGACTTCTAACTTGAATTTATCCAACTAATTAACTCAAGATGAATTAATTAATTATTTTTCAAGCAGCTGGTGAGACTAAATTCGAATTTTAATTCACAACTTTAATTCAACGACAAATTAAAATTGGAATATTCTCGGTTCTATTTTTATCATTTCTTGTTGCTATTTTCAACACTCCCTCTCAACAAGAAAGGAATTCAACTCAATCCTGATCCTGAACCTTTGGAATGTTCTACATGCAACACTTCTCTCTTGTGTTGTTGCTCTAGCAACTCCAAAAAAAAAAAAAAAAAAAAAAAAAAAAAAAAAAAAAAAAAAACCATCCAACCTGAATTAGTATGATGCATCTGTCATCAAAGTCTCTGACTGCTATTACCTCTATCAACTGAAAGCTTTGCACTTTTGGTGACTCAGCCTTTCTGCATTGTTGTCAATCCTTCTCTACGCTCTTCAATATCTAACTACTCTAGCCTCTGTCACTTTGATCTTTGACTGCATCAATCCCACTGATTCCTCTCACTACTATGTACTTTGGGCTCCCGTAGCAAGGTACGATCCATGAGATAAAACCTCTCAATGGACCCTACCCAATTTCAGCCTTCTTGGGACTATCACTTCACATCACCCCACCTCACACCTAGAGGTATGGCTGCATGTGATCCCTCTGCTGACTCTAATTGTGGCTCCTCTACAATTGTTTGAGACTTCTTCTGGGATTGCATATTGAGAAGTAATTTACTCTCCCTCTCAACCACCAAGTCTCTAACATTTGCCTTGCTCCTCAAGGCTGTGCATGCATCTTGAACCTCAAGAGCATACAGGTTCTTGACTCGTGAACCGATCTATTTCACTTGTCTTGTGGTGATGGGTCTAAGGAACACCTTTCCTTTACTGAAGACAACATCGTAGCGTTTGTCCTCCAAGATCATGACTGATACCAAGTTCTTTTTTAGTCCAGGCACATACTTCACATCGATTAGGGTGATAGTAGCTCCATGCTCCCTCTGAAAAGAAATCGTGCCCACTCTTGAAACATTAAACTTTTATCGTCACCCATCTCTTTGTGCATCTTGAGGTTTTTCTCCTCCAAGGTACTGAATAAACTTTTATTTCCAGTCATGGATACCAACCACAACTGATCCAACTGGCTCCAGAGAGACACACAGGACAAAGAGGGGTTATGAACGCTCGAAAATAAAAGTGCTCAAATTGACTTCAACCCAAGACCAGATCATAGATCTCGTCGTCTTGATCACAGAGATGTGAACAGTTCATCAAACCGAGCTCATATGCAAAAGATAGAGCTCTTCAAAGTTTGACATGACAAGGGAAAATGTGAGGTCCATAGTGTGCCACATGACATCCCAATAAGCGAGTGAGACCCACATGGCAGCCCATCATTAACCTCTTGCACCTGCACAAAAAAACAAAATAATAACCATATCATTTTTAATATATATATATATATTATATATATAAACCATAAAACAAAAATCATTTTTAATATAGTTATTAAAAAGACTATATACAACCAAAAAAACAAAAAGCCATATATCAAAAATCAACGTATATCAAAATCAAACAAAAGGAAAACCATATATGAAATATGGTTAATATATAACTGGTTTTCAAACAAACTTAAACATATGTTATTGCGCCCATACCAAACAAAATATATTTTCAACGCATGGAATGCATATATGGTTATGTTTGGGTATGCCTTGGTTCCAAGGCACATTAAATGCCCAACTAAAAAACAATTGAACACTCCAGCAAACATAACGTTAAACCATATGTGCCCAAATATAATGTAAGCGTTATAACCAATGTAATTGTGGAGGAGGGTATATAATGTAAGCGTTATAACCAATGTAATTGTGGAGGAGGGTATATAATGTAAGCGTTATAACCAATGTAATTGTGGAGGAGGGTATGGGGGCGGTCCGCCCAATGCGGACCTAGCCGCCCCTCATTAATAATTCAATTTTGGGGTTTTAAAACGAATTCAGTGCATAAAAAGGAGGAGGCAGGGTTTGACCACCCGAACTCCACCCTATTAATTAGCACTTTTACCAATCTTTCTAAACAGATTTATTAGTAAATCCACCCATGAATTTATTTAAGAACTTAGTTTTCCCAAATAAGGGAGGAGAAGGATTGCAGGGATTTAGAGACAGGAGCCGGCAGGGATTTTGAGGCAGTTTAATAATTTTTTAATGCAGGAACCATGAATTTTGCAGGAGGGCAAAATTTTCAACTTCTCAGAAATTGACAAATTTTATATGGATTTTACACCTCTCATCGCCACGAACATGATGGCGCTATCCATTTTTCAACTTGATTTCTGCGTATTCCAGTGATTTCTAGAATGCACGTGGAACTATGATTTCAGCGAAAACATGCAGCGGAACCATGAGCCATGAAATTTTGCCACAAAGGTAAAATTTCACTTTGTCTGAATATGGTCAAGTTTATACTTGTTTTTCATGGGTTTCCACAGGGATCCTAATGGTGAAATCAGATTTTACATCTGAGCAGTGGATTTTTAGCTCATCCCTGAAACATAGTCTTTGAGGAATCCCGAGAGAATCTAAAAGATTCCTTGAGCTCTGAATTTTCAAATTCTCAGAATTCGGATTTTAGACAGTCGTTTCAGCACTACTCATCGCCACAAATCTTATGGGGTATTCAGATTTGTCTTTCACTCATTTCTTCTTTCAGTCACTTTTCTAAGTGCTAGTGCAGATGTCCATCTTCATGTGCGAACAATCTTCTTCTTGCGATCGATGTTGTGCGATCGATGTTTCAGCAAGCTTCAGTGCTTTGACAACCTTTGCTTCAGATGGCCCTTGGTGGTGAGGTATATGACGTGTTCACGTACTTCTTCTTTCTGCATTATGTTGTACAGATCCATGATTGATGTTGCTGCAGGATCTTGTTTATTACATGTTGTCATGATTCCTTTCTTGATTTGATGCAGAATATTTCTATGTGATGTACTTTCTGTCATAACTCTTTATGTTATGCTTTGAGATCCCTTGTTGTATGTTGTTGGGATACTCTTGTTGTCGTCATGCATGTGTTTTGTTTTGACATCCCTTTTGTGCCATGTTGGCGGGATGCGCACCATGCTTGTTTTTGTGTCATACTGATAGGAATCTTTTGATTGAGAGTTCTAGCAATGGAACATCTCTTAGAGCCACTCCTGTGTGAGCGCATTCTTCCTTGTATGATCGAGACATCATCTTTGTGTACATCATCTTTATTGACAACACATAATGCAGCGACCTACACCATCTTGACACTGAGGCCCGGAGACGTAGTCCCTCTTGGACGAATTCCGTTATCAACGCTTATGTTTTCATGTGTTGATGATTGTATTATTCCTCTTCTTTACCACATGCAGATGTATTTGTTAATGTTCTTTTAAAAATCAATTTTAACACATCACGAAAGTAAAAGGTCTTGGAAAGGTCCTTCATCGCACCCGGACCTGGATCAAGTGGTATCAGAGCAGTCTTTACGTGTATGTGAATTGCAGTGTGAACAATGGAACCTGCAACAACAGAGAATGAAAGAGCAATGTACAAGATCATTGTCAACATTTCCAAGAGAGTGGAAATCATGTATGAAACTCTACAGAAAGAGACAGAGGAAAAGGAGCGGTTGCAGCTTTAGTTGCAAGCCACAGAAGAGGCCATGGAAGAACTGAAGAAAAACAAACATAATCTTCAAATAGAGAACGATGAATTGAAGATGTGCCTACATGAAGAGAAAGAGGAAAAACAAAGTTTGCTATGATAGTTGTAAGCAAAGGATGAGGCCTTGGGAAAGCTGTAGTGTGACTCATGTGAGGTAAAGAGTAGTTCTCCATCTTCATGTATGTTTCCTGATGATGATTTCATTGTGTTTGAAAATCACACCACAGGAATTGGCTCCAAACTATTGAAGAGAATGAGGTATGAAGGAAAAGGCTTGGGTGTTAATGGCCAAGGCATTGTCAACCCCATCAAAGTAGAGGAATTACCTCGTCAAGCAGGACTGGAGTATGTCAAGAAAGAAGTTGGGGAATGTGCTGAGACAGTTAGTGAACCACCAACGACGGATGATGAGCAGCCCTCATTAGTTCTTTCCAAATCGAAAGAGAAGGTAAAGATGTTGATTTCCTTTCGATTTCATCTTCTCATAGTATGATATTTGTTGGAGATTTGGAGATCCCAATTATAGGGACAAATATGAGGCTCCTTACAAAGACGAGGCACGAGGAGAAAGAACTTGGTGTTAGGAACCAAGGCATAACTCAACCTTTGGAGGTTGTGCACGAACCTCGATTTGCAGGCTTGAGGTACACTAAAGGAGAGTGTTCAAAGGTGTCAGATTCAGTTTCCATCGTAGAGAAAGCACTGAGGCAAGCTCTCATCACCATACTGGCATCAAAAACAGCAAAGGAATGTATAATCACTTTCGATTTTCGAGTGTTCATTTTGATTATGATCATGTTGTTAATAATGAACGAAGACAAAGGCATAAAAAAACATGCACTTTTTTTTGGTTTACCTAACCATACCTTTTCCAAGTGTTGGAAAAGAATGGCAGCACTCATGAGGTGTGAAAAACCCTTTCCACAACATGAAAAGAAACAGGTTAAGTAGATATGGAGGAAGAAAGCCTACTGCAATCATTGTGACAGAAATGGCCATCAAAGAGCCACTTGCTAGAAGCTCCATCCAAAGCAGCACCTTAAAGACAAAACATCGATGTGTGAACCAGGAAGAGTAGTTGTTCGACAAGCAAAACCGCCACAAGGAGGTGATCCATTCACATTGATCAGTGAAAAATGGTTTCTAGACATGTTGCCATTTCATGGTCATTCTTTTGTAAATCATTTGTTGCATTTTAAAGTGTAAAAGTGATGATGTGATTTTTGTCACTTTTTGAAGCAACCATGATGGGTTAGCCTTGTTGACATATATGGAGTATTACGTCCATCTTGTTGTAAACTTGACCACCGAGTATGCGTTATAAACTCATGGAAAGTATGGGACATTTGGGTCTTTAGTTGGTCATGTCATTCAAAGCATGTAATTTGCAAAACAATGTACTACAGGTTGCAGAGGTAGTAGGTGTCGGTTCATCGCTTAAGGCTCCAAAGAACAAATGTGAAGGAGATGGAAGCAAGAACTTTTCAGGACACTTGTAATGCAGACAGGGTACAGATAGAGATGCAGATTATTGTTCATGCTTTTGGAAGACCAAAAGCTCCTCAGTGGGGAGGATTGATCTAGGTGGCTCTAAAAAGACACATAAGACAAAGAGGGCTTATGAATGCTCGAAAATCAAAGTGTTTGGAATGACTTCGACCTAGGACCAAATTATAGATCTCGTCGTCCTGATCACAAAGAAATGAACGGTTCGTCAAACCGAGCTTGTATGCAAAAGATAGAGCTCTTCAAAATTTGACATGACAAGGGAAAAAGTGGGGTCTACAGTGTGCCACATGGCATCCCAGTAAGCGAGTGGGACCCACATGGCAGCCCATCAGCCATTGACACATAGCAGCCCATCATTGACCTCTTGCACCTGCACAAAAAGACAAAATAATAACCATATCATTTTTAATATATATATGGTTATTAATAAACCATAAAACAAAAATCATTTTTAATATATTTATTAAAATAACTATATACAACCAAAAAAAACCATGTATCAAAAATCAATGTATATCAAAATCAAACAAAAGGAAAACCATATATGAAATATGGTTAATATATATATGGTTTTCAAACAAACTTAAAACATATGTTATTGCGCCCATACCAAACAAAATATATTTTCAACGCATGGAATGCATATATGGTTATGTTTGGGTATGTGTTGGTAAACATAACATTAAACCATATGTGCCCAAATATATTGTAAGTGTTATAACCAACGTAATTGTGGAGGAGGGTACGGGGGCGGGCCGCCCAATGTGGACCCATCCCTCACACCCCCCCAATGAATAATTCAATTTTGGGGTTTTAAAATGAATTCGGTGCATAAAAAGGAATTTTGGGGTTTTAAAATGAATTCGGTGCATAAAAAGGAGGATGTGGGGTTTGACCGCCTGACCTCTTCCTATTAACTAACACTTTAATTAATCCTCTTAAACAGATTTATTGGTAAATCTGCCCATGAATTTATTTAAGAACTCAATTTTTTCAGAGAAGGGAGGAGAAGGACTACATGAATTTTAAGACAGGGTCCGCCACGGATTTTGAGGCATTTAAAAAAAAAATTAATGCAAGAACCATGAATTTTACAGGAGGGCAAAATTTTCAACTTCTCAGAAATTGACAAATTTTATATGGATTTTACACCTCACGTCGCCACGAACATGATGACGCTATCCGTTTTTCAATCTGAATTCTGCATCTTCTAGTCATTTCCAGAATGCATGTAGAACCGTGATTTCAGCGAAAACAGGGAGCGGAACCATGAGCCATGAAATTTTCCCACGGAGGTAAAATTTCACTTTGTCAGAATATGGTCAAGTTTATTCTTGTTTTTCATGGTTTTCCGCAGGGATCCTAATGGTGAAATCAGATTTGACATCTGAGCAGCAGATTTTTAGCTCATCCCTAAAACATAATCTTTGAGGAATCCTAAGGGAATCTAAAAGATTCCTTGAGCTCCGAATTTTCAAATTCTCAGAATTCAGATTTTGGACAGTCATTTCAACGCTACTCGACACCAAAAATCTGATGGGGTATTCATATTTGTCTTTCTCTCATTTCTTCTTTCAATCGCTTTTCTAAGTGCCAGTGCAGATGTCCATCTTCATGTGCGAACAATCTTCTTCTTGTGATCGATGCTGTGAGATCGATGTTTCAGCAAGCTTCAACACTTTGATAGCCTTTGCTTCAGATGGCCCTTGGTGGTGAGGTATATGATGTGTTCATGTACTTCTGCATTATGTTGTACAGATCCATGATTGATGTTGATGCAGGATCTTTTTTATTGCATGTTGTCATGATTCCTTGCTTGATTTGATGCGGAATATTTCTATGTGATGTACTTTTTATCATAACTCTTCATGTTATGCTTTGAGATCCCTTGTTTTATGTTGTTGGGATAGCCTTGTTGTTGTCATGCATGTGCTTTGCTTTGACATCCCTTTTGTGCCATGTTGGTGGGATGCGCAACATGTTTGTTTTTGTGTCACACTGATATGAGTCCTTTGATTGAGAGTCCTAACTATGTGTTACACAGTAAAATGTCACTGCCATCATGTCAGTCTCCTTACTGTGCTATAAAACCACATTCACCTAAGCTCATGCTCCCTGAAATGGCTAAAAACCCTCTTTGCCTAAGTTATTTGGATCATCGCGACTGTTTATTAAATAACCGCGCTGACGGGCGGAGGTTAGTGCAACTGCTGCGCTGCCAGCGCGGAAGAACACGTGTTTTCCGCGCTGATCCAATTTTACGGACAGCGCGCCCTCCGCTTGTACCCTTGAGCGCTGACCGGACCTCCTCTATAGTTGATCTGCGATGTCAGCGCACCAGCCCAGTGTCTCACCCGCGCTGATCCTGTTTGGGCGAATTTGTTCTAACAGCCAACCTTCCAGATGACTCTAGACTTGGTTGTTAGCATTGTTGAGGTCGCCATCCTTTCTCTGGCATGTCTGTTCGACTGATCATCCACTTATCTTGGGGAAAGCTCATCCTTTACCTATTCATGGAGACTCCTTCTCCTTTATAAGCCTCCTCCATTGCCCATGAGCAGCTAGTTTGGAACATATAGACTTTGATTGAGGAATTCTTAGTGCATTAGTGCTGCTCTTTGTAGGCATTTGTTGTGTTGTGTGAGGATTGCTTTTGAGCTTGAGGAAGGCTATGAGCTTGTTGCCTTGTGTGTGAGAGAGAAACCTCTTTGACTTGGGGGATTTGCTTCAAAGGTGAATGCTTGGAAGACATGCTGGCTGGACCCTCTAGAGAAGGACTCAGTGTCAGGACTTTGGTTGTACCTTACTCTATTTTATGATTAATAAAGATAGATGACTACTGTTATGGTTCCATTCCCATTTGTCTTATGAATGATCAATGTGAATTATATCTTTCCTGACCGATATATAATTGTTGTTAGTAGATTTTACGCTTGTGTTTGTTCTCTCTTTGCTTGTGCAGGTGTCTTCCCGCGAGGATAGTGGAGGACTGTGATCGGCTGAAGCGAAGGAGCGAGAGGATCATCTCTTCGTCAAACATAGCGTTGGAATCCAAGTAGGTGTCCTTTACCCACTTGTTAATTACAACTAGGAACTTGTAGAGTAGCATTGTTTGATTGTTGCTAGACCCCTTTTGGGCTAGTAGGGATCGCCTCTATCCGTAGAGGGGATTTACCTCTCCAACAATTTGGCGACTCCGCTGGGGAGCTTGCCTGTCTCTTTGTATGTCACCTTTGTTTGATTATTGCTTCTTTGTCGAGGTTTGGGGATTGTTTTTGCTGTTGGTTTGTTTCTGGTTCGTCCTAGGGACTACCTTAATTGCCTTGAAAGCCTGTTCTTTGGTTTGGGAGTTTTTGTTCGAATTTATTTGCTTTTCAGCCTCAGCGCGTTTTATTTTGAAACAGCTGCACTGACATCGCATCCTGTCTTCTTTGTTGTCTCTGTCATCGCGCTGTATATTCGTCTGTCGCGCTGACCTGGTTTTTCGGGCCAGCGCTCTTTATTCGTGTCCTTCCGCGCTGACAGCGCAAAGTTGCTACGGGCACTTTTTTGTCATCGCTTTGTTGCTGTAGGGTCACCCGCGCTGATCCTGTTAAAATTCTTTTTGTCCAAATTAACCTACTGAACCTCTTGGTTTTGGCTCTCCCCTGCTTTTTCTACTCGACTTTTGGCTTGATAACTTTGTTTAAGCTGTGACTCGCTTGCTTGCGAGGCCTCGTTCCACGAGAGCTCGTTTATCGCTTGTTTTTGGTTTGTGCAAAGCCTTCCTTTTTGCTCTTGTTGTTTGGTTTATGCTTTGCCTCAACTTTTACAGTTGCTGGAGTGTGTTGGATCGTTGTTTGACTGGTTTCGAGTCTCTCTCTTTTGAGAGATTCTTAATTTTATTTCCTTTGATCATTACTTGAAGGTTTGTCTTAGTCTCTTCACAATTTTGCGTCTTTTTGCTTTCATTTTTGCAAAAAAAATTCCCCCTCATTCGCCGGGGGGGGGCTAAATTGGGTATGAGTGTTAATTTCCTTTGGGTGTTTTTATTTTTGATCTTTGGAAATCTCACCCAATTCTCTTGACTTGCACTTGACTGGTTCTTAGATTACATTAGAGTCATCTTGTGTTTGAGAATTCTCTTGCATAGATCACACTTGCATAATTAGAATTCTCGTTTGTGCATAGATTACGTTTGCACACTTTTCAAGTGAATTGTGCATAAATTACAATTGCATAGATTACATTTGCCCTTTGGGTGTTTGCCTTCTTCTATCGACTTCACATTTTTAGCCCTAGGGCATCTAGTGGCTTTGTGTGTCGAGCCTCCCTTAGGTGTTTTTGGTCTTCTATTGGGCCAGTCGACTCTCTAATTGCTCCCTTGCACTTGCTTAGTGATTGTTGAAGTGTTTTTGGTTGTTCTCCAAGCGGTTTGCTTTCCTCCGTGGAATTCCTCATTGTCTTGTTGAGCTTAGATTACATAGCTCATATAAGCCTTTGTTTTCCTTTGATTTGGGAAATTGGCTTTTAGTGTCTCGGGAATTGTCTTGTGTTTGCATTGAGTGATTTTACTTTTTCACTTAGTGTTGCTATCTCTCTAATTCATTTTAAAAATAACTTGTATGTCGTTGAAAAGTAGAGCAAACTAGTATCTTTTGCATTAATAGTTGAAAGGAAAAGAGCATTTCGTTATTTTGTGTTTTCAAAAGAAAAGTTTCATTTCCTTGCTGTTAGTTGCATTAGGTTGCGTGATTGCTTGAATTCGTTTTGTTTGTTTGGAAGATCCTTAACTCTCTTTTAGTTAGAATTCATCGAACAAAATGATGACCTTTGGCATATAGTTGCATTTAGGTGTTTTTGAGAGATCATACGGTAGGACCTGAAACTCAAACCTAATTCAAGATCAACTGTAAAATTAACCAAATTTATCTAAAAACGCATTGGAACTTAATGAGAACATCTAGAGGTCTAGGCTAGAGACGTGTTCCGGCGTCTTTAAACCTAGTAGCTTAACGTTGAGTGGTTGGGTGATTCCTCCACGGTGAAACAATAAGTGCTAGTACGGA
>APFE030358353.1:0-10684 GCA_000404065.3 Pinus taeda | reverse complement strand
ATAGAGAAGACCTTGAGAGCAGGTCTTGACAAACTAATTTGTTGCTTAGTCTTTACAATTCCATTCCACCACCAATGTTTGCACAAGGTAAAATTAACTTAGAGCATGTTCTTCAAACTAATTCTTTGCTTAGTAATGAACTGATATGGCCATAATGAATTGATATTGTCATAAGACATGAAAATTGTGTGAATACATCTATTACAACACAAAAAATTGATACAATTCAATATTAATATGTATATGGGCATGACACATGAAAGTTTTGTGAATGGATACATATGGAGAGAAAAAGTAGTTACTTGATGAACTGAACTATGCACAAGGTAAAATTAACTTAGAGCATGTTCTTCAAACTAATTCTCTGCTTAGCAATGCACTGATATGGCCATAATGAATTAATTATAAGACATGACAATTGTGTGAATACATTTATAACAACATAGACAATTGTTAGAATTCAATATCAAGATTATCGGCATGACACATGAAAATTTTGTGAATGGATACATATGGAGAGAAAGATCGTTTACCTTGATGAACTGAACTGTGGCTGCAGTTTGCCTATGCATCCAATTTGAAAGAGTTGGGACTTCTTTTCCAATGGATAGTTTTCCCAAATCTAAGGGTATATTATCACTCAAAGACCTCTGGTGCATTCTTTAAAACATATGAGGTTGTTGATGTGACTGGTTTTTTTGCACCTCTTCCACCATGTTTCTCAACAAACCCATGGATGCCAAGGAGAACTAAAGGCCTACTCATACATCAACGACATGCCTTGCATCAAGGACTCCAACGTCAAGGCTGGTTTCATTTTTTTTTCTTTCTTTACCATCTAATCAGATTTCATCTGATTGTCAACTAAATATGAAGGCTTGGTAGAATTTTTGTGTGTGTTTTTTGCAGGTTCTGACTAAGGATAAGAATGTGATGCAATTTCTAAGACTTATTTTCTAGTGGACAATTTTCCTAAATTGAAGCGCATATTATCATTCAAATACCTGTCGTGCCTTCTTTCAAAACAAGCCACATGAGGTTGTTAATGTGGCTAGTGTTGGTTTTGCACCTCTTCCACCATGTTTCTCAAAAAACCTATGGACTTCAAGGAGAACTAGAAGTCCTACTCTTGCATCGCTGACATGCATGTTGTCAAGAACTCCAACATCAAGGTTGGTTTCGATATTTTCTTTCTTTACCCTTTGTTGACATTTTTATTCAACCCTGGACAGGATCTAGAAGCTTGCTAGAATTGTTGTTTGTGTGTTTTGCATGTTTAGAATAATGATCAAAATGTGATCCATTTTTTGTCAATTGTGCCCTATAATAATTTGCCACCTAGACAAAGGTTGTACAATCATTACTAGAGTGACAAGAACCCCTACGCTTTGCAATATATCCTGACTTCAATTTACTGGTTCTGTGAATCTTTTGCTTAGTTCCAAAACTTTAATTCAATAATTTTCTTCACTAGATTAGAATTTAATAAGACTACAAAATCAGAGTCAATTCTTAAAATTCACTCCATTACCCAGATATATCTTTGGCTAAACACTCATCGTCACCAAATTACCTAAAGATAAAGTATATTACCGCTATTACATTCTACAAATTATTGGCATTCTCCAATCGGCTAAATGCAATCTACCCTGTTGTTTTCCACCATTTAAGAAATTTGGTTAAATGACAGATGATAATTCTCGAATCTTGTCCAAGAAAAAATAAACAAAAAACTCTGAAACATTTGTGTTCTCATGAGATACTGAGCAGAGGCATTGTAGGAAATGTTACTTCACAATTAATTAATATTTCTTAATGATGCTAGCTGACTGACATCCCTTCATAATTCCCCATGTGGACCTATGAGCTAAGGCCACATTGCATTGGAAGCGCTATTATAAGTGTAATTCACATAACACCGTAACCAATCAAAACTTGGAATATAAAGGAATACAGGGAAAACCCGCTCAAAACACATAAGTCAGACTTCAAATTCATTAAAACTACATATACAAATCTCTTAGGTCTGCTAATGCAAAACCTTTTCAGCGTTATTCTCCATCGCCGATCTGATTTCCGATCCAACAGTTTACACTTCACCCAATCTGACCAAACAATTGGCTCGATCTAGACCGTTCAATCAGCCCCGCTTGATCTAGCGGTTGACATCCATATCGGGTGGACCACTTGCATGATGGTTAACCGCCCGATCAAGTGGTTTTTCCTCTCTCCTCCAATGCTACGTGTCAATTGATAAATGGTATCAGG
This sequence comes from Pinus taeda, assembly GCA_000404065.3. NCBI lineage: Eukaryota > Viridiplantae > Streptophyta > Pinopsida > Pinales > Pinaceae > Pinus > Pinus taeda. The sequence continues at coordinate 8,416 of APFE030358353.1, read as the reverse complement.
TGACCATCCCTAAATACCACATACCACTTTTCGGTCACCCAATATTCCGCTTACCGCTTATGGAAATCGTCTTCCACCGATTAACGCTTGCGCTCCTTCTTCAAGTGATTTAATCCGGTCTGTTGATCCATGAGATCTAATGGATCCTGTGTATTGATCCTTATAGTGTTTATTCCGTCTCTTCACTTGATCTCGTTTCTTTTGTGATGATCTTTGTACTTTAACACAGTTCCACTGTGATACTTTGTTTTCACAGCCAAAACTCCATATATAACAATCTATGATACCTTTGGATCAATGACTGGGATTAATAGGGTTCAAACACTGTTATTAACACTAAGGACCCTAGTTATGCTTTGAATGTTGCGATTTACAACTTCAGACATAAAAACATAGAAGAATACTTAATTTGATCCACAGGAAAATATATAGAGACAAGCGAAGGGTTTCAAGAGAAATAACACATTCATGCACACATAATTATTTATTCAATACAATACAATTAAAGGGCCTCACCCTCTGGCTCGATTATAGCAATAAAGAAACCCCCTTTTTCTCTCTTGAAATCCTTGCTCTCTCTTACTTGACTCCAACCTAGCTAACCTCTTTCTCCTAACCTTTTTTTGATCTCTTCAGCTAACCTAGCTAACTTCTGAATTATACAAAAAGACTATATTTATACAAAAGTGGATTCATGAACCAATTCTAGTTCAGATCTAGAAATCTTTCACTCTCTCCTAGATAATCTCTTCAACTCCACTCTTTTCTAAACAAATGCTAAATCAAGCTTTCAAATCCCTCATATCCTATTCAAACCAAATAAATCTAACTATTTGACCTGGTCTCCACATAGGGAGGATCAATCAGCCACTATACCCTTTTTCCCACATTTTACAATAAATAAACACTCTCACACATTTAAATAAATAAAATTAACCAATCTCTTATCTTCCAACCCCTTGGTTAGTCACAACATCTGATCATGCCATCACATTGCTGACTAGGCCTAAATGATCTTGCATCAATTAAAGACTGCTCCATGCCCAAATCCAAATCCAACCATTACCTAACAATTGAATGTATGCCCTTTAAGGGAATATAGGCACACTCAATTCGAGATTGAGATAAATGTCTACTTAAAGTTGACCTAGTAGTCTATCATGGTTCGATTCATTGTATTCCACATGTGTTCTTAGCCATGGCAATGCAATCTCTAACTTGATGTAATCTTGTGTCACTGTTTACCTAACTTCACGACTTGAGGCATGTCATCCAGGTGGTCAACCAGGTGGTTGAGGATAGCATGAAAACAATGCATGCCAACCAGGTGGCTTTCGATGATACACAAAAGCATGAAACTTCACATTAAAGACAAGTCAACCTTCGATCAGTAGAAAAACAATTTGTTTTTAATTATATAATTTTTTTTTAATTGATAATTAATTTATTTTAAGTTATTTAAAAATAAGTTAATATTTTAAGGGAAAATTCCTACTCAGGCACAAAATAATTCTGATCTAAACTCCTTGTGCATAGAGCAAGGGGATGGGTCACATTGTGTGTATCATGCAACATGTGGGTACACCTATAGCATTTCCCAATAGAACAATTGGTAAAAATAAACTTCCCTTTTTTCTGCAACTTCTCCCAAGAAGTGGAAAATAAAAACCATCAATTTATCACTGCATTGAAAAGCTAATTGTTAACCATTTGAGTTAACTAAAATCACTTATAATTTCACTGAAAAGTTTATTAAAATAATGATTTATTAACATTGCAAATCAGTGTTTAATGGAAGATAATAGAATTTTAAAAGAGCAAGTAAAAATGTTACAAGAGGCTCTAGAGACAGGAAAACAAGAATGGAAAATCATAAAGGCAGAGTGGAAAACCATGAAAGAATCAATAGTAGAAAACAAGGATGTGATCATTTCTAAGGAAACTCGGGTAGATACACAAGTATCTCAGCAAACAAACCTTCCAAAAGAGAGGGAAAAAAAGAACAATAGGAAAGATGGTGCAACAGAAATCAAATTTAAAGATGAAGATGTTAACGGTTACATAAGGACAAAGGAAGAAGAAGATGCAAGTTATCGTAGAGCACAGGAAAGAGAACACAAAGAAATAAAGGATAGGGAAACAAATTTTATTATCAGGGGAATAAGAGATTATGGGAAGAATGAAAGTACTCTCAATTTTACAAGAGACTTTCTGAAAGAGAAACTACACTGGAAAGGGAAAATTTTCCAAGCAAGGAGGGTGGGGAAGATATGTGAAGAGAGGCCTCAACCCATAAAAGTCACCATGAGAAGCGTGCAAGACAGACACCAAATATTGGGAAAAAAGAAACTCTTGAAAGGCTCACACTTCTTCCTATATGAATATTTAACCAACGAACAACAAGAGGAGAGAAGGGAAGAAGTGGAGAAAATCAGAGTAGCAAGAAATGAAGGGAAAAGGGCATGGTTGTACAATGGTAAAGTAGTTATTGCAGTGTTTGGGCCTCTGGGAAAAACAGGGCAGCAAGCTGGTAGTAAATAAAAAGCAGAGAATTCGATGATAGGGAGGAAAATAAGAAGATCAACATGGATGAAAAGGGGTGAAGACTCAAATTTGAGTCTTATGTGCCAAACTGTGTAGCAGTCAAATCCTACCTAGGGTTTAGCTTGTTGGAATTGTCGAGGTTACCCTTGGAAGAGGGGACTTGGGTTAGGGCCTATTGTGGAAGGTAGAGACATAATTTGTCTCACGGAAACTCATGAACATGATGGTTGCAAAACTCCCGTGTTTGACGATTATTTGAAGTTAGTAGTTTGGAGCAAGTAGCAGAAAATGGCAAAGGGTATGGGGGAATACTAGTTTTAGTGAAAGAAAAGTAAGGCCATCACATTCAGTTAATTAAAGAAGATGAAAATGAACAATATTTATGGTTCAAAATATCAGAGAATGAGAATCACATAAGAATTGCAGCATGTTATTTTGCCCCTCAAGTCTTAAAAACTTACAAAAATAAGGGGCTAGACACCAAGGACCTGTATGCAGCTTTAAAAAAGATATTGTTGTGTACTCTCAGCAGGGAGAAGTTATTTCAGTGGGATATTTCAATACTAGAACTTCAAATCATCAAGCTAGTATTCTTTTTGTAAAGAGGATCACAATCCTATTTAGCTCACTAAAGAGGAGAATCCCCAATGGGTGAGGTGTTCAGAAGATGAAAAATTTAGCAATCATTTTGGAGAGGAGTTTCTTACACTGTGTGGGGCTTTCAGCTTAATTATTTGCACTGGTCTAGATAGATGGAAAAGGTCTCAAAACTTCACTTGCAACACATACAATGGGGCAAGTGTCATTGACTATGTGATGTGTTCACAAAGCTTGATAGAAAAGATAGATAAAGTTAATATTGGAGAGCATATTTGGGACTTAAAATCAAACCATAACCCAATTTATATAAAGTTATCATGGTTAGAAGAAAGACAGAATGGGACAAAAACCCAATGCTCTCGACAATCACTATCAAGAGGAAAAAATATTCTAACACAAGAAAATTTTACTATCTTCAAGACAATGTTAGAGAGATTAATTTAGAAGGAGAAAAATGGTTTCAAATTTTTCAACAGTCATGAGTTAACAAATCAGAATCAAATTGTTTTCCTGTAAATGCTTGGTTTGATGAGGAATGAAAAATGGAAAGGAGAACCTTGAAAAAGGTAGGCAAGGAGAAGATGAATGTAAAGTTATATAAGCAGATACTAAAAATGAAAAAAGATGAGTTCATGCAAACAAGGCGATAAGAGTTAATATATCTAAGCAAGAATAAGCCAAAGCTTTTATGGCAGGAACTTCAACCAAGGAAGAAGCAAATCATAAATAATATTACAGCCCAACAACGGTTTGAATATGCAAAGCAACTCTCTCAGAAAGAATCATAGGCGGGGTCTCCCTCCAGGATTAACACAACCACAAACCTCTTCACGTTACAAGAGGTGGAGATTGAAATTAAGAAGTTGAAAACAGGAAAGGCAAAGGACTTGGTTGAGCTTCAAGCAGAGTATCTAAAATGGGGAATGAACACTCTTGCACCGCATATCTTGGAAATATTTAACATCATTTAGTAAGGATTCCCAAGGGACTGGACAACTAGCCTACCAATACCCCCTTTTAAAAGTGGAGACATTAATAATCCTTCCAATTATAGAACCATTATGATCAATCCTTTGTTTGCAAAGCTTTTCGGCAGCATGGTAGAAAATAAAATCAGTAAGTGGGCAAAAGTCAATGAAAAGAGGGCAAGAGGACAAGCAGGTTTTAGGCCGAAGAATTCTACAATGGACCATGGTATCACGTTGAGACACATTGTTGAAAAGGTTTGGGAGGACAAAGAAGAAGCATTCTGCTGCTTTGTTGACTTCAAAAAGGCATTTGACACAGTCCCTAGACATAAGTTGTGGCATAGAATGGAAGAACTTGAAATTCCTTTGCATTATAGAGTCGTTGTCCATACAATTTATGAAGAAGTGAAAGTCAAAATTAGCACCTCAGTAGGTATTTCAGAAAGCTTTAGAAGTGACATTAGAGTCAAGCAAGGTTTCCCTCTATCTCCTACTCTTTTTGGCTTATATATTGATAAACTGGAAGAGTGGATAAATCTACAAGGTGGAGATGGTGTTCGGTTGGGGGAGTTTGTGATAAAGCTTCTTTTATATGCAGATGATCTTGTATTGATTTCTAAATTGGCCCATGGATTGAAAATGCACCTATATGCCCTTGAGAATTTTTGTAGAGAAGTGGGGATGCAAGTCAATACTAGAAAGACCAAAATAATGATTTTCTCTAATAAAAGGAAGCAAAGCCAACATACATTCTTCTTTGAAGGAAACATTCTTGAAGAAGTAAATGAGTACAAATACCTTGGGATTGATTTCAACAACAAATTTAATTGGGAGGACTACAAAAATAAGAGAATTTTAGGAGGGTGGAAAGCATTACATGCTCTTCAAAACAAATGTAGAGAGGCAGGGTTATGGGATTGGAAAACAACTAAAATGCTTTTTGGACTCCTAGTTTGTCTAGTGATGTTATATGGGTGTCAATTGTGGGCTAGCAACACCCTCATCTCAAAATGGAAACAAATTGAGAAAATCCAAAAACGCTTGATCATGAGCAAGTTAAAAATAAAAAATTTGGTATCCTATGAGATAATGTTGAGTGAAACAAGAGCAACTCACATCGAAGCAATTGATATGGTGCAGCTCATAAGATATCTAAAAAGAATTGAGAAAATGGGAGTAGGTAGATGGCCTAATGTTATCTTCAATGAATGCATGACTGAAAGAAAGAAAACATGGATGAACCAAAACTACATATGGATGCAAAAATGGAATATCTACCTCAATTCTTGTCCCATAAATAGCAAGGAGCTAAAGGATTTTGTTATGGAGAAGTTTCATAAATGGGTATGTGGAAAAGAGTTGGGTAGAAAGAAGAAGTACTACATTGAGTAATTCAACCCTACGTGTGATCTAAAACAAAAAGAGTTCATTGGAGTTAGCATTCTGTGGAGGGCAAAAGTTCATATTGCTCAATTAAGAACCAACTCGCATCAACTTCAGTGTGAAAAATGATGGTGGAAAAGGCCTAAAGAAGATTGTGAATAATGGGTGTGTACATTTTGCACGTCTGGGGCAGTGGAATTGGAAAAACATTTCATTTTGCAATGTGATGCATTCAAAGACATCATAGAAAGTTATGGGAATATGCTAGCATTAGTTTCTTGGCATTGTCTTTTTAGTGAGGAGATTGTTGGAAAGTTGGGCCAGCTCATCATCAATTTGAACAAGAAAAGGATTGAATTGCAACAGACGAAAAGCAGGGAACTAATAGTCCCATAGACTATTTTTAGTCTCGTGTATGTTAAAATATCATTTCATTATCTATATATATATATATATATATAACAACTATATGCATTGTCCCTGTTGAGTCTATCTCGCACAATGGTAGATGTGGAAGTGAGTACATCGGTAAGAGGTTGGACAGAGTTATGGTACATGAAAATATGATTGAATTATTTGGAAATTTGAGATCTAGGGTGGAAAAGACCTTCATTTCATATCATTTTCTGATTTTTTTAAAATGGTGAGCGGAATCGGTTAGAAAGGGTATTCCTTTCAAGTTTAATAGAATATGGATCAAGGATGAAGACTTCATAAAGCTGGTTGAGAAGATTTGGAAATCATGCGCAGTACAATTGGGACTATAAACTATGGAAAATATCTATCTGAAACTAAATATTTTGAAGAGCCATGTTCGTATGTGGGAGCATAAAAAAAAGAACATTGTCTACAGGGAATTGAAGGCACTAGTTGAGGAAATCCAAAAAAATGGTGACAATATGCTGCATATGACACCCACATTGCAAACTATGGAAAGACTGAAAGTACTAGAATAAAAGAAAAGGCACGTACTTCTGGTACAAGAAGCTAATGAAGATTAAAAAGTAGGGTCATATGGATCAAAGAGTGGGACAGAAATACAAATTTATTCCAACGATTTGCATGCCATAGAAAGAACATCAACACCATATGGCATATCAGGGGGGTTGATGGGGAATATGTTTACTCCAACAATGAGATCCATAAAAAAATTGTAAGTTACTTTCAAAACCACTTCAAATCTAGGGAAGAGATAAACATTTAGAATCTTCTTTGGGGTGCGGAGGAATACCCCCTAATGTTCAATAATGAATCCAATGTGGCACTTTATACACTAATATCTAATGACGAAATTATTACGGTGTTGAAATAATTTTCAAAGGATAAATGTCATGGCCCGGATGGCCATGGTTACATCTATAATTTTTTGAGTTCTTGTTTAAATTCAGATCAATAATTGGGTTGAATCTCGCAATTTCATTTTGCATTCCATCTTGAATTACGATATTTAGGTCTTTTAGGTCACAGAGGAGGCAACATTGATTCATACAATGATAATGCACCATGGGAATACACACTGAATGATGAATAATAACCAAATAAGCTACAAACAAAGCTGGTTGAGGAGTTTTCCTTTTCTCCTTCAAATGCATAATGTTTTTAGAGCATTCCATTTTAGCATTAATTCCCCAAGCTATTAGTTCATCTCACACACAAGATCCTTTTTCGACATCATATTGTTGATAGATTGACCTCTGTGAAAGGAAAGGGGATGAATGAGGCATGATAGGTATGGATGATTATTCTTCTCACTTGTATGCATGTAATGTGACATGTCTCAATAGCCATAACTTCTTGCATTAATGCATTCATTGTGAGGGATCACGTGAAGGTGCTAATTATAGCCCCCTACACTTTTTGACTATTACTTCTATTAATTGGGTTCCTTCATTAGCTTGGTAACTTACCTCCATGTTGAGGTTGCTATATACATGGAGAAATGCTAAGCAATCAAAGTCCTCTCCCACCACTAGCACTAGTTGACAGAGTCTAGAGAGTTGAAGGTTGGAAGGAGGCTTTAATTGGTGAAGTTCCCTCATAATGATCATGAAGTTGTCAATTATTGTGACTATGTAAATTTATTTATTTCTAGGGTGGTTAACCCTTTGAACATTGCTAGAGCCTTTGACTCATAGTTTCTAGCAGTACCCATCCCTCCAGAATATTCAATTTATATGCTTCCTTTAAGGTGATGGACAACACCCCCTCCCTCCCTTGCTAATTCTCCATTTCCCTTAGATGCTTTGTGAAAGAATACGTAAAACAAAATTTTAGTCCACAACAGTGAATGACTTTTAGGGATATGGCTGCCTAGATATTGAAACATTTTTCATTGAGGCTTCTTCTTGAATTCCAAGAGATAAGTCATGTTTTCTAATGTCATTAAAGAGGTATTCCACCAATATTTACACTTATACTTGTTTATCAAACCCCATAAAACCTCAAAATAATCATTTAAAATATCTTTCAATATTCCATCGAATGTTGCTAATGCTCCTCTAAGAATGTCCTCAACATATTGAATATGAGTAATGATTTTTACTCTCAACTAACCACATAAAACAACATGCTTGTTTATTGGGTATTGGAAATTATGATGGAATCAAGCATGTGATGCAAATACTAAAACCAAATGTTAGATAAGTTTCCATTCTTTGTTTCCACACTTCATTTTTTTTTTTCTTTAAGTTTGGCTAGTGAGACATGTCCAAGGCAATTGTACTTCTAATCACTTAGATACACAAGGACTTGCCAATATGTTTTTTGCCAATTGTGCTACTACCTGTGAACAATTTATTTTATTCTTTATTAGACTATATTTATTCTTTATTTTTACATTATTTATTTGACTAATTATTTCCTTTTTTGTCATTAAAATAATTTTAAATCCATAATTTATTAGTTTATTTTCTTGTGTAGTG
>APFE030358349.1:109920-134379 GCA_000404065.3 Pinus taeda | reverse complement strand
TCGACCCGGCCGACTCGGATCTGATCACTTTTGATCTCGAAAGCCATGTACCGAGACTGCCTCACAAAATTGCCTTCCTTATCTAGGTCATCATCAACTCTAAAACGATTCATCGTACGGTCATTGATGAAGGTGCTTCAACTTGCATCATGTTTGTCGCTTGTTGGAAGGCTATTGGTTCTCTGACCTTGAGTCAGTCTCCTACGACCTTGGAAGCCTTTGATGGGAGAGAGTCTTGCCCTTATGGTATACTCCAATGTTTGCCTATTACTTTGGAAGGGAAGACGGTCAAAGTGGAAGTTGAAGTCGTTGATGCCAATCTAACTTACAATTTCCTTTTAGGTCGAAGCTAGACATATGCCATGTGATCCGTGGCTTCATCTCTATTTCGTGTCATTCGTTTCCCTCATCAGGGGAATATTGTCACAGTAGACCAGCTGTCTTTCTTCGCCTCCTCTTCCGAAGGCAACGTGCCTTTTGTGGAGCATACCTCCATTCCATTAGAGAGCGTGGGAGCTGGGCTCTTTAAAGATCCTGCCCTCATGGGTGTCTTTTCACTCCCACCTCCGAACATCGCTCCTATTAATATGATTTCCGTTCGTTCTAATGCCTGGCTTCTTCCCCCCACTGATTAGATAGAATCATGGGGCGATGAGATGCCGTTGAGTCCTGCCGAGCTCAACTACATCGAGATTGTTTCTGCATCGGCTCCCCGTCCTGAATCTGCTCCTTTGAGCAGAGCTCTTGACTCGTACGCTCATTCCCCTTGGCTTGGAGACTACACTTCTTCAGATCCTTTAAAGGAAGTATTTCCTTCTGATGAAGCCATTATCGAGACCATGTCTCTCAAGGAACCCCCTTGGTCCAATAACCACCATCATTCCTCCTTGCCCACCGGGAAATGCTTGCCTATCTCGAGCGGTTTGCTCCTTGTCTCCCCTCACAACCCTTTCAGACACCCATTCAAGTTTATCAAGTGTCCTCTGAAGGGAACATGGGAAACATCACGCAAACCCATCTGATCGACATCTCTGTTAAACCAGGGATTGTCGAGCATATCCATGTGGGAGTAACTTGTATTCCTGAGGAGATTCAGCTCTATACTGGTCTTTTTTGCGAATTTTGTGACGTGTTTGCTTGGTCTTACGAAGAAATTCCCAGCATCGACCCAAGTATCGTGGTGCATGAGATACCCATTTATCTTGGTGCTAAGCCTGTTCAACAACGTTTACGCCCCGTGCACCCTCGAAAGGCTGCAACTATCAAAGCAGAAGTTGAAAAGCTTCTTAAGGTTGATTTCATCTATCCCATCAAACTCACAGATTGGGTTTCCAATCTTGTCCCTGTCACTAAAAAATAGAGTACCATTAGGGTCTGTGTTGATTACCGTGATATTTACCGAGCCTGTCCCAAGGATAACTACCCCACACCCTTCATTGACCAGCTCATTGATGAGTGTGCCGGAAGTGAAATGTACTCATTTATGACTGCCTTTATCTGTCCGTGGGGCACTTTTGCCTACAAAAAGCTCCCTTTCGGTTTGAAGAACGCCGGTGCTACCTTCCAACGTGTGATGTCGTATGCATTCCATGATATTCGACACATTGTGCAACGTTACCTGGATGATCTACTAGCTCATTTAGCTAAACACCAGAACCATCCCGCTCATCTTCGCGAAATCTTTCTCTGATGTCGACAATACCATATTCGGCTCAATCCACATAAGTGTATCTTCTGCGTAGAATCTGGCAGACTTCTCGGGTTCATCGTCTCTCGAGAGGGCATCCGTCTAGATCCCCTTAAGGTCGAGGCCATTCTGAATCTTCCTCCCCCTGCTTCCTTGCAGCAATTGCAGAGCTTGTAGAGCAAAGCGAATTTTTTACGACGCTTCATTCCGAACTACACTGAAGTGGCTAAAGGTTTCACGCGGTTACTAAAGTGGGACACCCCTTTTCTTTGGGATGCCGCTACTCAAGAGTCCTTCGAGCACCTCAGGGCTCTCATTGTTTCTACTCCATTGTTGCGTCCTCCTAATTATCATCGTGACTACACTCTGTATCTAGCCGCTGCCAATACCACTATTGGCATGGTTCTCGTTCAAGATGATGACGATGACATTCAACACGTCATTTATTATCTCAGCCATAATCTATTAGATACGGAATCTCGATATGCTCACATCGAGAACCTGGCATTGGCCGTCATTTGTGCCATCCAACGTTTCCACCATTATATCTTATTGCGCACTACGATAGTGGTTTTTGATTGCAACCCGATGACGTACATCCTGTCGCATCAGTTGCTGGGGGGCAGGTACTCAAAGTGGATTGTCATCCTCTAAGAGTTCGAATTGGAATTCACTACTGCCAAATCCAAGAAATCCCTTGTCTTTGCTGAGTTGTTGTGCTCTTTGCCATCGTTTACTGCGCCCTCTCAGTTAGAGGACCATATTCCGGATGAAACCCTGTTTTTAATCAGCACCCTCAATCCCTGGTACGGGGATATCATTGTCTATCTACAAACGTCTTCTTTTCATCCTGATATGTCTAAGGATGCTCGACGACAGATTCACCATCAATCTCAGCCATATTGCATTATTGGGGACACTCTGTACCGTCTTGGCGCTGACTCTATTCTCTGCTGATGTTTAACACTTGAGGAAGCTGAGCAAGTTTTAAATGACTACCATTCTGGCGCCTGTGGTGGTCACATGTCCAGATATGCTACTGCTCAAAAGATCCTACGCGCTGGTTACTTTTGGCCCTCCATCTTTAAGGACTGCATTCTTGCCATCCGCTCCTGTCACGAGTGCCAAATCTACCAGCAGAAGATACATGCGCTTCCTGCTCCACTGCACCCCATTGTTACCGTCGGCCCTTTTGCAAAATGGGGCATTGATTATATGACTTGTAACCCTCGCTCGGCCGGGGGGCATGGGTATATCATCGTTGATGTTGATTACTTCACAAAATGGGTCAAGGCGATGCCCACACTATTTGAAGATGGTCACACAGCAGCGCAGTTTTTGTTTAATCATGTTATCTCTCGGTTCGGAGTCCCTCTGGCTATCGTCACTGATCACGGGAAAAATTTCCGTAATCATATGATGACTAAGCTTTCAACCCAGTTAGGCTTACGGCATGATAGCTCGACTCCATACTATCCTCAGGACGATGGCAAGTAGAAGCCGTCAACAAGGTTCTAGTTACGATGCTTCAACGAACCATTGGCATGCACAAGTCCAAATGGCACTTGATGTTGTTCTCTACCTTATGGGCCTACTGAACCTTTGTGAAGGATGCCACCAGTTTCACTCCCTTCCAATTGGTTTATGGACTGGAGGCTACCCTTCCCATCGAGTGCGAGATCCCTTCTTTAAAATTAGTTGTCAATTTACTCCCTGACACTACTCCAGTAGAAGAATGCCTTCTTTACCTGGAGTGGCTAGACGAGACTCGTCGAATAGCCTCTCTAGCTATCGAAGCACAGAAGAAGAGAGTGAAAACTCACTTCGATCATATTGTTCATCCTCGTTCTTTTTTTGAGGGAGATTTAGTCCTACTCTACGATCAAGCCAATGATAAGCTGGGGGCATGCAAATTCGATCCCATGTGGCACGGGCCTTATATTGTAAAGCAAGTATTGCAGAAAGGGGCCTATGAGCTGATTGACTATGAAGGGAATCCTCTGGATAAGCCCCGGAATGGGCTTTACTTGAAAAAATATTATGTATGAATTCCATGCACTCTGATTTGTACATACGTGTGTTTAAGCAAGTGTGTTGTGTGTGGGCGTGTTTTCATGTTTTGGCTTGGTGTGTCAACATGATTGCCGCTTATTGTGTCTTTTTGCTTCTTGTGCAGATGTCTGGTGCACCTTATGTTGGTTTCGCCGATGGTGCCTCCCGTAGTACACGCAACCTGTCTTTTGCGGCATGGGTGATCTACGATCCTCATGGTGAACTGGTAGACCTTCAAGGTGTTTATCTAGGCTGTGCCACAAACAATGTCGCTGAGTATAGTGCAATTATTGAGTTACTGGCCGAGGCGATTAATCTCAATATTCAAACATTGGTTGTGAACCTGGATTCTCAGCTTGTCATCCACCAGCTCAATGGGCGATATTCCATCAGAGACCATCGGATTTTAAGGTTGTATTTACATGTTAAATTGTTAGAAAGGAATTTTGATTTCATTACATATCAACACATTCCAAGGTGATTAAACACGTTAACTGATGCATTAGCCAATTATGTATTAGACAGACATTTGCATAACATGTAATTAAAACAACAAATAGAAGCATAAAAAACACAATAAACCATAGAATATGTGTATATATAATCTATCTATAATATACATATATATACATATATATAACACATAACATATATAATACAATAAAAAAACATATATATATACAATATATATATATAAATATAATATATATATATACATATATATATAATATTATTATAATATATATATATGTATACATATATATAATATATATATACATATATATAATACAATATATACATACATATATACATATATAATAAACAATATATACAATAATATATAATATGTGTGGCACACCGAGGCGCTCAAAAAATAAATGTATAGTCCAAGCAGAGTCCGTGCTCTCTATACATCTGAGAACACATGTCTCTTAAAAAATCATCAACAAAAAGTAAACCTAGGTGGTCTATTGTGCGGGTTGTGCTCCCTATAGCACATCACCGCCCGTGCTACCCACCTCAACAAGCAATGAATCCTGGGTGCCACCCCTACTGTGTGGATCTGCAACACCACAGGGACCTCATCGACCCCCATGTAGTTGGGGACCCCCACCATCAGACCCTCGAGATTGTCAGACACTGTCTCCATCTTGTCCTCTGCCGGAGGAGCTACGACCAGTGCTCTGATGCCCTGTGCATCCCTCCATGCCTCTGGAGCCAACCCAACGGGTCTCACTGGTCCCACTTCTGCAATTCCACAGTGATCGTTATTACGACATATACATGAAAAATTCAAAAAACATTATCAAAAATAAAATGCAAAAAATGTGATCAAGTGTCTTACCACCATCATACCACTGCTCACCAGCAGGCAGCTGCATGTCAGGATCTCTGTGGAAATCCATGCCAGCATATGGCCAGTCCTCAATGAAGATCTCCTGGCACTCCAGCCACTCTCGAAACATAACCCCATGACATTGGTCGTCCACCACCTCCTCGTGGCATGACATGTGCCCACCGTGTAGCTCTAGTCTTACGTGGTCTGGGCGCATCTAAATCCATGTCCTGTAGCTGCAGTGCTGGCACCCGCTCCAGCATGAGCGGGACTAAGATGGAGTCGTAGCCAAATTGCTTCATCTCTCCTCGATGACATCTGGTAAGTTGTCTCTTCATGCTTGCCGTCACTGTATCTGCCGAGTTAAACATGGTTGGGTTGAGACATTCGAGGGCCCACCGGAGATGGGTCCTCGAAGCCTCATGTTGGGCTTGGGAGCCCACTGCCCATGTCACCATGAATAGCATAGCACGAAGAATCACGTCGTTCACTATCGGGATCGCCACCTTCCCGCTCTTTGTCTTCCGTGCCCTGGGACACACTCGGGCTATGATCATCTCTAATGATTCGTCCCCAGTACGTTGGCCCTCCAAGATTGGCCTCTCACCCGACGGGAAATCCCGGTAAAAAAATATATGTTTGTGGCATCAAATTCAATATCACGGCCTCGGATGATGAATTTCCCATCTGTGGGATTCCAGGCCCGGATCAGTAGCTCCAGTAAATCAGGTTGTGACCGGAGATGCGAAGTAAGGAAGAATTTGAGCAATCTGCATGCCCGCAATGCGTTTCGGCACCCTACATCGGCGAAAGCTTGGATATCATTGACATCATGTGTTCGTTATTGCCAGACGAACGCCATTATAGCCTGCATGACGAAAAATTCTATTAGCACCCTTGTTGCGAAGATCTAAACGTAATTTTTATCAAAAAATGGTCGCGCGACATCATCATGTCTGTTTCTAAAAGAGACACGATGATCATGGGCGCTAGTGTTAATTTTTCCTGATCGTTGCAAAAGCACATCACTTCTCCGTGATGATCAGGGCGCGGTCTGTGTGAATTTTTATCGGTCATCGCGGACCCGATAGCTAAACCCGTGATGACCGAGAGCGGAATTCGTTTTGAAAAATCCGCCCAAACTCACACACCCCACGGTAAAATGCATCAAAAAAGACATTGAATTAAAGCGTAGGATAAAGTCTATCTACCTGGACGAAGTTTCGAGACGAATGATGGACGAATAGGCCAAAATTAGCTCGCCAACTTTGGTGCTCCAAAATGCTCTACAGTGCATAAACAGTAACAATGGTAAAAAATCAATGGTTTAACCCCCCTTTTATAGTAATTTTTGGAAAGTTAAAAAATTATTTTGTGAATATGGGTTTTTCCTCATTTTTATCATATGTTTAAGCTAAAATATAGTTTTTCTAGCTATGTTGTTCATTTTATATCGAATGGGTATTACGTGTGACGTGTTCTATGCAGATCTACAGGTGATAGAGTTTCGCTTGATCCATGAAGTCGTCTTTAATCCCTTTTCCAACTTAAAACATGAAAAGATAGCCGAGTTACCCCTCTTGACTCATTAAAAGTAAATAAGAGGCGGTCACCTTTAAGCTCTTTTCTCACTGTTTAAATGCGAAAATATTGCCGAGCCTTTGTCATTCCAGGTTCGTTAATGGTTACGAAACGACGTGATTTCGGTCGCTTTTCTACTTTTTCTGGTCGAAGTCACTAATTACAAAAAGTACTCCTCAATCGCAATGGTCGGGTGGTTCTTTCGAGTATCATTTTATACTTTTTTCGGGCTCGAGAGACACAAATCTACGAAAAAGGACCCTCCTGGAGTTTCCTTTTCTGTGTCTTTTTCAAACTCCCTAAACATGAAAAAGACTCCAAGTTTTGCCTATGTCGGACTCGCTAAACTTTGACGATATTGGACTCATCACCATGACGAGACCTGAGCTTCTCCTCCCTAGGGCTCGTTAAACTATCACTAGGTTGGATTCCATAACAGGTTTATCATCGATTGTCTATGACAACGAGTCACTCTTGAACATCGACACTTCTGCTTCTTGTCGGGTTGGGAATTCCATACATCGTCATTTGGCCTTCCGTGGGTGGGTTATCATTTAGCCTCATTCCATCTGAGTCATGGCATTGTCATCAAGCCTCTGATCCTTTGGTACGTAAATGCTGCCACCCTCCGGAGTCGTGTCACTGACATGTTCAAGAGTATAATCCTTCTACAATTTACACCTCTGTCTCATTCTTTGATACTTTGTTTTACCATCTGCCACTTGTTCCTTATCTCGTGTTGTTGATGGGGGAAATATTATGGCCCTCCTGCGACGGGTCATCTCCTGTCGACATCGGCTCATTATCCAGGAGATTGATCTAGAGATCCCCTTTTGTACCTTAGAACTTGCATGCCTCAATGGCAAGTTCTTCGCACCTGACAGTCGATTTGCATCATTGGTTGTTGATCAGGTGATTCCACGAGTGTTCAACTTCAGCTCGTTCTTCACACTTCGTGGAATGTACTGGACAATACCTTGAGAACCATTGGCATTATTGGTGGCGTCTCTCGCGCTTGTTAATGGTTTTCATCATTGACCAGTAATCAAGCGATTTTCTATCGTGCTTGACCTCAACACATCTATTCGCATGTTAGAATTTGTACTATGGTCGGTTGGGTTCCAGACCCCGGACTCAGATTACATATGTTCGGGTTGCGTGGATTGGTTCATGATTACATGACTCATTGATGGATGGCTTTGACCATACCTGAGTCTTCATGGATGGCTGCGCCCATACCTTTATCATTACCATGGTCTCATTAGCTAGATGGTTGTGTCCATACCACAGACCTGAGTTATACGTCTTTCAGATGGCTGCGCCCATGCCTAGACGACATGTACTTCACTATCAGAGATATTGTACTTGCATGCAGGTTCTTCCAGACAGTGTTCCAGCTCAGTTGTTTTGTAAAGCATTTCACCCCTCCCACTATCTCGGGCTTCATACTTTAGGGGGCAATTGTTACACAGTAATTTATCACCGCTTTCACTCTCGATCTTCTCGCTGTGTCATGTGTCCAAGTCAAACATGTTCATGACAAACAAATGCTCTCCTATGCTGCCAATTGACCCACTTTTCCAAAGTTTACTTCCTCATCCCGACTTTTGGCTAAATAAATGTGCTGAAAGGCGCTCATGAACAGTCCGTTAGCGCTATCAGCATGGAAGTACACTTGATTCCCGTGATGGCCCGATTTTAAGCACCAGCGCGGGGCTATGTAGAATCTTCGGTGATGATCTGACTATCTGCATTGATCACTTGTGATGTCAGCACCGAAGCTCAGTTTTGTGCCCGCGATGATCCAGATTGGGCGAATTGTTCCAACAGTCGGCCTTCCAGATGACTCCAGACCTGGTTGTTGGCCTTTTTTATGTTGCCCTTCCTTCCCTGGTGTGGTAGTTCCGTCAATTGTGCTACCTTCCTTGGTGATAAGCTCTCCCTTCCCCCATTCATGGAGACTCCTTCTCCTATTTAAACTCTCACCATTGATATGCATTGCTAGTTTTTTCTGATAGTTGGCTAGTTGAGCAGTGTTGTTGGTGTTTGTGAGTTTGCTAGATAGCTGGTGTGAGAGTGATAAGTGTGGGATTGTTAATAGCTTGTGGAAGGTTATGAAGTGCCCTTAATATTGTGTAAAACGTATGAGTGAGAGAGCTCTTGTATGTTGGGAGATCCATCTTCAAAGAGTGAATGCTTGAAGAACATGCTCGCTGGACTCTTTCTGAGAAGGCTTGTGACGTCAAGACTTTGGTTGTAAGCTGACTCTTATTTCATTATTAATGCAATCAATGATGTTTTCCTATGTCTTGTATGTAATCTACTTGATAGATAGCCCATGAGTTCTTGACTTTGTGAGTAAATAATTCATTGTTGTATCCGGTTACGTGCTTTGTTGTATTTCCTTTGCTTTGTTTCAGGTTGATCACTCGTTGAGGAGAAGGAAGTGGAAGCTGGAGCAATGCAACGGAACTCCATAGACCACTGGTTGAGGTAGGCCTCCAACTTTAACTATTTAAGGAAAGCTGTTGTTTATCTGTCCTTGTTTGTGACTAGACCCACTCTAGGGCTAGAGGGGTTGCCTCTGTCCGCAGAGGGAACACTTTCTTGCATCACAGAGAGGGACAAGGCACTGAAACTGTGCAGAGCATAGCTTAGGCCGGGATGCGAGGCTCTGGAGCACTATTGGGAAAAATTGTGGAAATGTCACTAGGAGGAAGATTTGAGTAATCTGGGACAACAGTGATAGATGCAAGGCAAGACCTATATGGGAGGAAAAATTGCATAGTTTTTGAGAGGAAGTCTGGGGAGGGTGTCAGGGAATTGTTGGGAAATTCTGCACATTTTTCAAGGTGAGGAATGGGCATGTCATCTTGGGGTCCAGTTGGGGATCTGCATAATTTCTCCAAGGAGGTCAAAGTGGGTAGCAGAGGGGAACTAGCAGGAAAATCTACATAGTTTTCCAAAGGAGGACAGGATCAGGCTACAGGAGCTACTGGTCAAAACTACACAATTCTGGGAGACAGTTCGGGACATGCAGCGAGTGCTCCAGGACATAATTGTGTAATTTCTTGTCTGAGTGCAGAGCGGTACAATAGGGCAGGTGATAGTCAAAACTACGCAATTTTATGAGGGAGAGTAGAGTAGATTAGTAGGGAGCTTGCCTATCAGATCTGCGCAATTTCCTGAGACAATGTAGTGATAGGAAATAAAGGCCTCTCCCACATGTCTGCTCAGTTTCTGCATGCAGTGCAAGGAAGGTAGGCTAGACAAGTTCTGTGCAGTTTTGGAGGTCAATGCAGCCTTGGGTCACAAATCAAGTCAACTTTTTTGGTTGACCAGAGGGAGGCTTGATGGGTGATCTTGCGGGAAGAGCAGACTTGATCAGGTTCCTTGAAAACCTCTGCGTAGTTATGGGAGACAGTCAGTTGGCTCGATTTCAGGATTGCACCATGTAAGCTACCTCGAGGACAACCTCAAGCTCTGTGTAGTTTTGGGAAGCAAAGTAAGTTCAATGATATCAGGTCCGGTTGAAGGAGGGTTGTTCGGTCGACAAATTTTTAGGAAAAATGACTAAATGTGAAAGCAAGTGAACTTGTGCATTCATGACATTGTGATCACACACTTAGCACAACTTGATGATAAGACACCTCAAACCAACAAGACAAGCATGTGCTCAGTGAGACTGACTTAAAGGTTAAGAGCGACAAGTGCGACACTTTAGATATATCTTTAAACAAACTTGACGAAACTTGCACGACAGTCCATGCAACCATGTGTGTGAGTATGACCAATGGTCATAGAGTGAAAAAAACTCATGCACATAAAGACAAATATTCAAAATTTCCAGAACAAACTTGCAAGAGGACATAGCAATGAACATGCCAAAATATGATTGATGGTTGATTAAGAAAAAAGGATGTAAAGACTCAACAAGAGGTCATGGGATGACCTCGAGTGTTTGGAACCATCAAGGGGAAAATCCAAGGAAGTCTCTGATTTGGACATGGGCCAAAATTATGGAGGGTGTTGTAGCCACTACAATAGGGTCCTAATCCAAATGGTGCGAGGTCTAATTGTAACTTCACATTAGGGAGACCCCTTGGTTGACGGATTTCCAACACCGTCAATAGTGGCACTAGAAGGAGGGTTAGATGACAAGTTGAGCCCATTGAATTTGGTTTGAATCGCTTATTTAAAACAACTCATACTAAAATATCACTCTTGAGGCATTTCCCTAATTTTTCCCTTTATCAATTTCAATCCACAATGAGCCTCTCTATCACTTGTCCCAATTAAAGTTTGATAGTGAGGATGGAACATCCATAACCGAGCACATTTATGATTTTATTAAAATTTTTGAATCTTACGAAATCAATGACGAAGAGTTTTCTTGTGTGCTTTTCTTGCTTACCCTTGAAGGTCGTGTTAATTGATGGTACCATATCTTGTCACCTTCTTCCATCCACTCCCTTCATCATTTACATCGGGAGCTTCATCAAGCCTTTGATAGGTAAAATTTCCAAGATGTTTGTAAAAGAATCAATCTCTTAAGAATGAAGCCTAATGAATTAGTGGAGGAGTTTTCTGATCGATTCCTTCACCTTTGTTGTGAAATTTATGAAGAAGAAACAAATCAATATTTCTTGAAACGAGAGTTTGAGTGCTTGGTTCTTATCTCTTTACACGGTGAACCTGAACCCACTAATTTTCCTACTTCCCCAACTATTGTGAATCATGGGACACCTCTAATTTTAAAGGAGGAATTTACTGCTCCTTTTATTCTTTGTCCTCCTCCTTTTCTAGTTTTGATGAAGGTGCCTCTATGTGATGGTAATAAAGTTGAAAAATCTACAAATCAAATTCCTAATCCACGTTCTCATTCTTCTTTCATTGCTCATGACTCAGAGTCAAAGGAGGAAATCGTAGAACGACTCATGAAGCCCATGGGGAAGACCAACTTCCCCATTTTGCAATATGATGTATCATTCATAATTCTAGCATCCAATCTAATCTAGATTTCTGTGATCCTCTATTACCTACATTCCATGACTCTTTTTACTATGATCTACCCGATCATTCTGTTCCACCAACTAGTCTTTCACACTCTCTTTATTTTCACGTTGCTAGTTCAAATTGTGATCAGATACAAGGCAATCACATTACATAGGTAGAGGAGCAAGAAGGTGAATATTCTTTCAATATTTCTTCTTTTTTTTCAAAATCGTCCATGTCAAAAAAATGTGCTTCCATTCTTGGATGATTCCTAATTTGCTAATCTTAGTAGTGAATCAAGTGTAATCAATTCCTTTGATCAATCCATAGCCTTAGGAAACAATCATTCCAATTATGATGACTTTATTGATGTAGGCAATCATGAATGCCCAGGTGTATCAACTAATCTTTTGGTTTCTCGTGAAGATTTTACTTTAGATCCTGAATTTGATTTGGTGAAAGAAGATATTCTTATCGAAACTTCCTCTTCACCTCACCACCCCTTGTGCTCTACAGTCTACGATGCATTTAATTGCGACTAAGATACTCCACGCTCTTTAAGTTCTTCATATAATGAGTTACCTTCTCAATTGACACAAGGCAGTGAGATTATCCATGATGTAAATGAAAACAATTGAATAATTGAATACTCTTTCCATCTCTCATCATCTCTTCTCTTGCATGAAGGAAACTCTTCAAATCAACTTACTCATGAAATTTCCCTGATTCGTTCATCCTTGAATTTGAAATTAGAAGAATCTTTTGACTTGAGTAATCTAGTTGTTGAAGTTAAAGAATCTAGTAAAATCAGTGACATAGATGGCTATCATCCGAAGAGCAGTAGTCATATTGAAAAAAATGGTAGAAATGATCCTCACACCATGCATGATTTGGTTTAGTCTTCAAAATGCGATTTTAAGATCCTTGAAAGTTTTAGGACCTGCAAGGGAGTCAAGGCACTTCAACTTCCGTTGATGGTTATATAAGCATCTCACAATTGTGGTAAGCTCCCTGAACTAAGTCAGATCTAGTTTTTCCCACAAAATCCTTCTCTTTTGATGTTTTCACTCGATGAAAATTTCTTTTTGAAAAATGTTTGGTATTTCGGGTATAATCTTTCAAATTTTCAATATTTTACTTTTGATCGGATTCAGGAATATTTTTCATTTTACTCATATTCATTCAAATCTATCACATCAAACTTAGGTTTGGAATTTGTGTCTCTCATGGAGTCATGGAATTGCAAAATTGATCATTTCAAAGACTATCTTTGGCTAAAGGAATCATGCCTATAAAATTCATCTCTTAATAATCAGCTCCCAGTTTTTCTCATGAATGTTATATTGCAAATATTTCTCTTAGTAAAACCTAAAGTCCTCTTGAGTAATAATGAATGCATGAGTTATCACATGAATCATATTCTTCTCTGTTCACCATGTCTGATCCAAAATCTTTTGCTTATAGATGTGTTAAAAAATTACATGCATAAATTGTAGCTTAACATAGAAAACTTAATGTGCACATGAGAGAAGAGGAGAAACACATAAAGCATGAAAGAAGACAACAAGAATTGATAACGAAGTTCCTCCAACTTAGACTACGTCTCCGGGCCCTTCTCGATCAATGGGGAGGCCTTCATTCATTAAGTGGCATGAAAAAGAAGAGTACAAGCATTAGTTACAAAAAGGAGTCTTATACCTCCATACTGAAAATGGCTAAAAAATGCAGAACTCTGATGGAGAAATGGAAAGCGCCATTGCATTTGTGTCGTCGAGAAGTGCTGAAACCATGTAAAATTTGTCAAATTCTGACAAAGAGAAATTTTGCCCCTCCTGCAAAATTCTGCCTCGAACCACGTACACTGCCTCCTCTGCCTTAGCGCATTGAAATCTCCATTTTAAATAAAAATACACCAGCAAATTCTTCAAGGAGTTCGTTGTAGGGCAGTTGGTTAAAATTAGCGAGTTGTTGAGGAGGGGTCGGGGGATCAAATCCCGCCCCTCCCCTTTTATCCATGAAATTTTAAATAGTTTATTTGTGGGGGGTGGGTCTGGCGTACTTGGTGGCCCGCTTCCCCCATTTCTTGCTGGCTCCATGTACAATTGGGTGAGGTGGAGGGGCGGCGGGGTTGACAGCTCGTGTCCCCCACTATTTTAATACATTCATTGTGGTTGTGGGGTGGAAGGTTGGGTCCGCACCCCAAGGGCCGACCCACCTTTCCCTTGTTGTTTTATTAGTGCCGTAGGATGTGGGGAGTGGTCAGGGTTCATGGCCCGCCCCTCCATATTTAACATTTGTTGTTTCATAGTACGAGTTGGGGTGGCGGGGTTGGTGTCCCACCACCCCCTTTTTTAATATATTTTTTGTTCTTTAAAAACAACTATGCATTTTTTGGACATTTGGTTTTGGACCGAAGGAGTCTTTTTAATGTGGCCACGATTTTTCTTGGAATTTGGCCGGAGTTGGCCGGATTCTGTCTGCCGGAAAAGTGCAAATTGTGTCCTCGTTAACTCTGCCCAGTCATCAAAAGTCAACCCAAATTTGACTGAATCTATATTCTTCATCCAGACTCAGATTGGAGTGCCATTCACACCGTTGGAATCAGGACGACAAGCACTTCGGTCTGATGTCAAGTTAATCGCCTTTCCACCACTTTGAAATTTGAGCTTTTTCCATGCCATTGTGTTTGAAGATCCACCTGGATCAATCCTCCCCATTGAAGAGCTTTTGGACTGCCAAAAGCTTTATCAGTGAATTGGCAAGTGAGGGAATTGTTCCCTCACTCTTTCCTTCTCCAACCATTTTGGCTTGCTAGGGTGCATCCCCTTGAAACTAACTCGAAGGTATTCCACATCTCCCCGTCGTGAAATCCTAGTTCTTATGTCAGGGATGATGTCTTCAGGTAACTCATTGAGATACTCTCGTGCAAAATCATCAACTGTAGGAACTGTGCCCACCTCCTCAGTGTCCATAATCAATGGTAGCTCATACAACTTTAAGTTCTCCACATTCACTACGGAGTACATCTGCATATATATCGGCAAATCGAGATGAAAGGCATTGTTTCCAATCTTCTCCAAAATGGTGAATGGACCATACCGGATTGGTCGCAACTTCTTCCCTTCTCCCTTCATCTGGATTGGTCAACTCAGTGTTTGTCATGTCGAGCCTTGTAACGGGCTTGATTTTTATCCAACTTCTCTTATACTACTTGGTTAATCAACTGGATGCGTTGAATGAACTGCTGCGCTTTGTCCCGTCATCACGTCCACTGGAGTCATATTTCCTTCCAAAGACCATATCAAAAGGGTCTTTTGGCAGGTAGCCAAAACATGTCTCAAATGGTGAATGATGCGTAGATGAGTGCACTACTCGATTGTAGGAATGCTGCACATTTGGAAGATGCTCATCCCAAAACTTAGGATGTTTTCCATAATAGCCTTGCAACAAATGTACCACAGTGTGGTTGACAACCTCTTTCTGTCTGTCATTCTGTGGATAAAATGCCGTGCTTCTTTTCAACTTGGTGTCCATCATCTTCCACAAACTGGTCCAAAACTCTCCGAGAAAGCGAGAGTCCCGATCTGACACAATCGATGTGGGTAGCCCAAAATGGACCCAAACATGCTGAAAGAAAAGATAAGTAGCCTGCTCTGCAATGATTTTCTTTTTACAAGGCATTAAAATACACATCTTACTAAAAAATTCAACAACGAGATACAAATAGTCGTGACTTTTCCTAGACAAAGGCAAACCTCCTACAGAATCCATCGTCACGCTTTCCCATGGATGACTCGGAATAGGGAGTGGTGTGTAGAGCCCGAGTTTTCTATTAGAGGGCTTTGAAACGTAACACATCACACAACCCTTTACATAGTGAGTCACAATGTTCTTCATATGAGGCCAAAAACAAAATCTTTGTACATGACACAGTTTTTTCAATACCAAAATGACCAGACACAAGGGAGGTGTGGGTCTCCTGGATTACATGTACCCTTTCTCCTGTGGGTATGCACAATTTTCCAAGGTGATGCAACAGTTTCCCCTGCAAGTGATAGTTGTCCACCTGTGAACCATGTGTTAGTTTTGCATAAATCTCCTTAAATTCATCATCATTAGCATATTGTTCAACAGAACTTTCAAAAGATAACGAAGCATTATGCAAAATAACAAAAGAAGAAATAGGAGGGCGAGATAGCATATTGACCACTTTGTTGCTAGTGCCCTTCTTATACTTTATTACCAGATGAAACTGTTGTAGAAAACCCATCCACCTGAAATGACGAGATTTCTGCAACTTGGTCTGTGACTGAAGATACCGCAAGGGCTGATCATCAGCATGGATGATGGTCTCCTTGCTGATCATGTAGTGTTTCCACTTTTCACACTCTAGACCAAGGCATATAATTCCTTTTCATAAGTGGGATAGTTTATTACAGCCTGAGAGAACTTATCTAAATGCTAATATATGGGCTTCTTTTGCTGCATCAGTACAATTCCCATGGCATATCCGCAAGCATCTGTTTCGATCTTGAATGGCTGTTGGAGATCTGGTAAGGCCAAGACTGGTGCGGTGCTGATCTTTTCTTTCGATGTTTCGAAGGACTTCTGCTGCTTTCCTCCCCATTGAAAGACTTACTTTACACTTGTCAATGCGTGTAAAGGTGCTGCAATAATAGAGAAATTGGCAATAAATCTCCTCCAATACTGTACTGCACCCAAAAAGTTGCGAACCTCGGTTACACTAGTAGGCTTAGGCCAATTTACAATTGCTTCAACTTTAGAAGGATCAATTTTTAGCTAACCATGACCAACAATATGACCTAGGTAAACCAAAGATGTTTTCCCAAACTCACACTTTGACAATTTTACATAGAGTTTTTCATTTTTCAATACCTCAAACACTTTCTTCACATGACATACATGTTCATTCCAAATTTTACTAAAGACAAGGATATCGTCTACATATACAGGAACAAATTCATCAATGAAAGGCCTAAAGAGATCATTCATGACCCTGATGAAAGTGGTTGGAGTGTTGCAAAGTCCGAATGGCATCACCATCCATTTGAACAACCCATGTTTGGTCTTGAAGGTAGTTTTCCACACATCCTGCTCTGCAATTCAGACCTGGTGATAACCACTACGCAAATCCAATTTGGTGAAATAAATAGCATTCTTTAATTGATCTAGTAAGTCATCAATGCAGGGAAAAGGGTAAGGATTTTTCATCGTGATTTTGTTTAGTGCACGATAATCCACACACATCCTCCATGTGCCATCTTCCTTCGACACTAAGACAATTGGTGAACCACATGGAGAAGTACTCGGTTTGATGACCCCTTGGTTCAATAGTTCCTGCACCTGCTTTTTGATCTCCTCCATCTCAATGGTCGACATCCTATACATGCAAATATTTGGTAAAGGAGCATCATGCTGCAAATGGATCTCGTGTTGGATTTCCCTCTTTGGAGGTAATTCTCTTGGTTCATGAAACATCTCATCATAGTTAGAAATTAATTCACATAATTCCTTTTTATGCACATGATCACAACCCTGGAAAGCATCAGATAATTCTGCATCTTTTCCCGTTACAATCATAAGCATGCAACCCTTACTGGAATTCACCAACCTCTTCATTTGTCTTGCACTTACAAGGCTGGCACTGATTTTAGTTTGATGAGCCCTTACAATATATTCTACCCCATCTTTTGTGATTTGGTATTTGTTTTCATGATGGAAGAAGATTTCCTTTCTATCATGTAGATATGGTCTCCCTAACACCATGCCACATATATCCAATGGTATTACATCAATTTTTACCTCATCTACTAACTTAGAAGCGATCACAAATTTAACCTTACACTGCATAGTTACATTCAGTTTTGCTTTATCATGTATCCATCCAAGTGGGTAAGGTTTTGGATGTGGTGTGGTTTCCAAGCCTAGCTTCTTTACCAAGGACTCTAAAATTAAGTTTGCTTGGGATCCGGTATCAAATAGAGTTTCCACTTTTGTATGATTTATGATAACTCTAATATGAAATAGCTCAATTCTCTTTCGTTCGTTAGGAAGAGACTCATCTATTGAACTAGTGCCTTTATGTGATTCATAATTAGCATGAGGTGTAAGAGTACCTTTTGTTCCTGCTGCTGTGATAAATGCCTCATCTTCGAAATCAGATCCAAGGTCTTGCTACACAGTTGGCACTGTCTTCTGCTTGCCTTTTCCTCCATACTTCTTTGGTCTCTTTTTCGGGTACTGTTTCCAACAATGATCATCGTCATGATCTTCCTTTTTGCAGTGATTGCAATAAGGTCTTTCTCCTTCATCTTTCTTGGTTGACGCCACCCTCTTCTCCTTCCCTTTTCCTTTCACTTTGGGTTTGCCATTTGGAGGTTTGAAAGGTGGTTTCTTGAAATTATCATCTCTTTCATTTTTTCCCCTGTTCTCAAGATGGATTGCCTTCACACTGGCGGAGTCAATAGTAGTTGGTTTAAACAATAATAATGAATGTCTAAGGTAACTATATAATGATCCAATATACTTAGTTACTACTTCAGGTGAGTCAAGTGCATTGTCCAAATTAAGTGCCTGTTTTCTAAATACCTCTGCTTTGCCTTAAGTATTGCCAATTCATTAAGGCTTTTTGTTTATAACCTAAGGGATAGAGTTGTTCCTTTAATGCAGAAATGAAACTAGGCCATGAGGAAAGAATATTACCCACACTCTTATTGCTTCGCAATTTTCTCTCCCACCAAATGAAAGTGGTGCTACTCAACTGAAGGGAGGCCAGCTGAATCTTTGTCTCGTCCTCATCGATCTGCTGAATCCTATAGTAGATTTCAATCTGCCTAATCTAGTTGTTAAGCTTTTCTGCATTACTTTCACTATTAAACATGGGAAGATCAAATTTGACATCTAATTTAAAGAAAGGTTTCTTAGATGCATCCCTTGAATTTCTACGATTATGGTGATGAGAGGAAGTAGAACTTTCAACCATGGAAGGAGAAGGAGGGGGTTCTTCTCCACCATTTCCATGTGCTGAACCTTGTTCTTCTAGTTTTCTCTCTTCTGATTTCTCAAGCCTTGAAAGCAATTGACCGACATTCTCTGCCATTGAATAGAAGGTTTTGCGGAATTTGTGCTCCTCTTCAAGACGGGCCTCTTCATCTGCCATGTTTCTCCTTTGAAGTGCACGCCTCGCTTCGGGATCGAAAGACTTTAGTTTCCCTTCACCTATTTGGAGCCTGTTTCTTGTTAGCATACAAACATGCAAGTCACATCTAAAAAAGTCCTGCTCTGATACTACTTGATCCAAAATCTTTTGCTTATAGATGTGTTAAAAAATTACATGCATAATTTGTAGCTTAACATAGAAAACTTAATGTGCACATGAGAGAAGAGGAGAAACACATAAAGCATGAAAGAAGACAACAAGACTTGATAACGGAGTTCGTCCGACTTGGACTACATCTCCGGGCCCTGCTCAATCAATGGGAAGGCCTTCATTCATTAAGTGGCTTGAAAAAGAAGAGTACAAGCATCGGTTACAAAAAGGAGTCTTATACCTCCATACAAAAAAATGGCCAAAAAATGCAGAACTCTGATGGAGAAATGGACAACGCCATTGCGTTTGTGGCGTCGAGAATGCTGAAACCATATAAAATTTGTCAAATTCTGACAAAGTGAAATTTCGCCTCTCCTGCAAAATTCTACCTCAAACCACGTGCACTGCCTCCTCTGCCTCAGCACTGAAAACTATGTTTTAAATAAAAATACACTGGTAGATTCTTCAAGGAGTTCGTTGTAGGGAAATTGGTTAAAATTGGCGAGTTGTTGAGGACGGGTCGGAGGATCAAATCCCACCCCTCCCCTTTTATCCATGAAATTTTAAATAGTTTATTTATGGGGGGTGGGTCCGCCATACTTGGTGGCCCACTTCCCCCATTTCCTGCTGGCTCCATGTACAATTTGGTGAGGTGGAGGGGTAGCGAGGTTGATAGCCCGCGCCCCCCACTATTTTAATACATTCATTGTGGTTGTGGGGTGGAAGGTTGGGTCCGCGCCCCAAGGGCCGGTCCACCTTTTCCTTGATATTTTATTAGTGTCGTAGGATGTGGGGAGGGGTCGGGGGTCATGGCCTGCCCCTCCATATTTAACATTTGTTGTTCCATAGTACGAGGTGGGGTGGCGGGGTTGGTGGCTCGCCAACCCTTTTTTTTATATATTTTTTGTTCTTTTAAAAACAACTATGAATTTTTTGGACATTCGGTTTTGGACCAAAGGAGCCTTTTTAATGAGACCATGATTTTGCCCAGAATCTGGTCGGAGTTGGCCGGATTCCATCTGTCGGAAAAGTGCAAATTGTGTCCTGGTTAACCCTGCCCAGTCATCAAAAGTCAACCCAACTTTGATTGACTCTATCTTCTTCATCCGGACTCGGATTGGAGTGTCGTTCACACCGTTGGAATGAGGGCGAAGAGCAATTCGATCTAATGTCAAGTTAATCACCTTTCCACCACTTTGAAATTTGAGCTTTTGCCATGCCACTGTGTTTGAAGATCCATCTAGATCAATGTATTGACTGGTCTCATGCATTTTTTTGTGTTGAAATCCCTTTTAAATTATTTTCATGATTACGATGCTTGCACAGTTTGTCACCAGTTACATGAAAAAGGTTTATCACATTTGGATTGCGAGGAACTTTGTTCGATTGTTCATAGAATTCCCAGACTTGTTCAAATTGATTTATCTTCGTTTATTAGAAACTGGGAATCTGATGCTTTAATCATCTCATCTAATCATTATTCTGTCTTTGATGATTGTCATTCATTTTATCATTTTCCCACTAGTATATCCAATGGAAGTTGTTTTACATCCTTTGATCTTCATCGTTCAACATCTCACTATTCAAATTTTTGTTGAGCGGTTGATGCACTTCAGTAACCACTGATGGTTATGTCAAGACCTCACTATCTCGACATGACTGCTGAATATGATCAAATCTATTTTCCTTCATAGTATTCTCGTTATAATCCCATGCCTCTAATTGAAAATCCATCTTTTCAAATATTTCAAGGTTTTCAAGAGGATCATCACAGATTTATGATCCAACCACTGAATGGTTAGAAAAATATTACTCGGTAAGCTCCATTGCAATAAAGATGTTTCAGACTTTTCTCATTCTTTCTAAGAATGACGACACAAAATAAGATGCATTCACAAGAATTCTTCGAGGTTTGTCTGATTATGCTTTCCATTGGAGAGGTAAGAATGTGAATTGGATGAAAGTAGTGGTCGTGACACATCTTCTACCCATAGGAAAGACCTTCAAATTTGTATGAAAATTATCCAAGATCTCATCTTGTCGCTTACACATTGATTTATATATGTTTTAATCAATTGTATCTTTGTTATTGCAGGTCGACAATGATTAAGGTGGCTACATTGGAAATTCCATTATATGTGACCCCGACCTTCTAGTTGGTATGTGTTGTGCTATGCAACAACACCCCCATTTTTATTATGTATAATACAAATAGGGACCCTTTTAAATTGAAAATTTCCCCTCTTTGTGAATAAAATGCCAACTTTTAGAAAATTGTCACTTTTCAAAAAGCCCTTTTTAACCTAACTTAAAATATATTAAACTCCTAATCGCAAATCACAAATCACATGATTCCTTAGTAGCAAAGTTAAGCATATTCAAAAAATACCGATATGCAACTTGCGATTGAATTTTGTATGTGACATCCCGATCACATATCGCACATCAGAGTATATTATGTCACCAACTTAATTGTTACCTATCAAAACCTCGATATTGCGATCTTGCGATTTTGCGATATCGCATATCGTAGATCGCAAGATCCATCAACAAAGTTTCATTTTGCGCTATAGCTTAAGTATTCGATATGACAGATTTGACAGATGTTTAATAAGTGTTTTCAAGTTGGACACGAGTTAGGTCAAAATGAGTTAATACGGTTATCATCCCTATGCATGTAATCATAGTGTTCATTATGGTTTATTAATGCTAAACTCGCTCCCGGATCTTTTATTTCAAAGTTCAGTCATTTCATCAAATATTTTATTTTACGCAAGAATTAATTGGTTTTGGTTTTAATAGGAACTTCGCTCAAGCGATGTCCATTCGAAAGGTAATGTAGAAGCATACCAAGAAGTTAATCGCAGAAAATGAAAACACAGAGATGCCGTCCATCTTTACAGATACAATATGCGCTATAGATAGAGGTGCCACTACATGGCAAACTATCTATACTACGCTCAAGAATGAAAACCTTGAAGTAATAGATGTTCGACCAACAACTGACAACACAGAACCGTCAGGAGTGTAGTTCAGAGATGCTGTGTTCTCTTTCCTTCACCGAATAGCAGCAAGGGCTAGACTCTTGCCATGCACATATATGATAAGATGGGTAGTAGAGAATACAAAAGTCGAAGATAGACTTATCAAGACAAATAAAAATACAGTCTTGGGTTCTTTCAGAGCCGAAGATTTACAACAAATGTACAAGCTACTCGATGCCTAGGAAATCTACGACAAACAATTTGTTGCAAATTTTGTAAAGTAAAACAAAGACCCATTACAAATGATATAGGAATGGAGGAGAAGAGACAATAAATTCAAACAAGATAAAGCGGGTATGTACCCCATTTCTTTGTTGGCCAATCCTTATAATTTTGCAGCCTCTATGCTATGTATATTGTATGATCTCCCTGATAATTCTAAGTTCTCGATCAATTGGAATATGTTAATTGAGGCTTGTGTTAATTCTCACATTATGAATTGGGTAACCATTCTGTCTAAAAAATTGGTCAAAGCGATTACTAAACATCGCCAAACCAGGGCTGCCTCCCCTAGAGCAGTTCCCCAATTCTTCATGTCTACATATGTCTTCGATGCCATTTGTTTCTCCACTCATTTTCCAAGCATGGGTTGGAAATGGACTACCAATGGTCCTACCTCATATCTTCCTAAGTTATAAGAAAATGTGGGAACAAGATTATATTCTACATTTTCACCAATTATGCCAGGGAGTTGTTCTTCCCTTACATCATTTAGTTTTCAACAGAAGATGTCTGAGATTCACAAAAGAAGCTGTCACAGACCTCCAAGCAATCAGAAGGTATTTTATTGAAGAATCGTTCTCTTATATCAGGATATTTAGTAGCCAAGCTTTCCCACATGTCCTCCCTATGTATGTATCAGATAAACTATTGGCAAGAGAAGTAGCATACCAAACAGTAGGAAATGGCCTCACAAAAACATTGAGGGAAATGAAGAAATCCCTATGGCCAAATTTTCCCCTCCAGTGTGGGTCATTTACGCTTCTTAATTATGGTCATGCGTATAAAGAGTATCAGAATATGCACTTTATTAAAGCTCCCCGTTCTACTAGTAAGGCCTTTTGATCCATAGAAAATAACAAACAAATTCATCCTTTCAGTTAAGATGAGGCCTATAACTCATATAGTAGATGAGTTTGAAGATTTATTGGAATCAACTGAGGACTTTGAGCAGATTCTGAATGCAGCCAAGACAAAATTCAACCCAGAGAAATTCATAAGATTCCAGGAGTTTAGAGGATAGAGGTTAGAATACCCCTCGCAAGAATTTTGGGTTACTAATTATGTAATTGAAACTAAGTCTCAGAAGTAGAATAAGCCAAGCATGTTACGAGATCAGGAAGCAAAAACATATGAATTAGAAAAGCTCTAGGATGCATTCAATGGCAAACTACAGGATACTCCTAAGGTATCATCAACACAAGCAACCACAGGCTTTCAGACCCCGCCAGGAAATAGCAGTAGTGACCACTGAAGGTCCAAAAACGAGTTTCCAAGATACAAAGGTAATCCCCACAGGTCCAACTACTGAAATTGTCTTGAATATAACAAATATCCCTCCTCTAGACATCTTTTACAACCCTATTCATAAAGTTGTTGTAAAAAGACAGAGAAAGGGGAGGAGAACCGAAACTCCTTCAGAACATGAATTTATGGATGTCCTATGGAAGGACACACAAATAAATCCAACTGAGAATTTGACTCAGCTATCTCAATTTGACGGAGCCTATGCTACAACAAC
This sequence comes from Pinus taeda, assembly GCA_000404065.3. Lineage (NCBI taxonomy): Eukaryota > Viridiplantae > Streptophyta > Pinopsida > Pinales > Pinaceae > Pinus > Pinus taeda. The sequence goes on along the minus strand of APFE030358349.1, from coordinate 110,613 downwards.
AATCGACAAAGCAACCGAAGTCTCAGTTTTAATTAAAGAAAAGGATGAATAGATCACATTATTATTGCGACAGTTAGAGGAAGAAAGAGCCAGTGTGAACCGTCAAGCCGAGGAGCATCTGCATAAGCTACAACAAGATATGGAATTTATTAAGGAATTTAGACTTCTGTGATCCATAATCTTGTTTGTAAGAATAATTTCGGCAAAATCACATAACAAATCATTTGTCGACGCGTTTCGAACCAACTAGTGTGGTTCATCGTCAGGACAAGTTGAAGATCCGATTTGAGCAATGAGTTAAATAGGGACAACAGGCCATTCCAAGAGCTAAATTTAACTGACTAACGGTTAAACCAGATCTCTATCAGCTAGGTATGACCAGGTCCTAGATGAGGGACCTAAATTTTATTTAATTAATCGATTTATTTCTTTATTTTTTATTATTATAATTATATATAATATCAATTGCATAATATTATTTGTTAATGTTAATATTATAATTACCAATGTATTTCTTATTTATTTATTATTAAATAATACTAATAAATATAATGGTAAATCATACTATTATATACCCATAGTTTCATTATGAAGGTCAGATCCTAAAATAGTAATTATTTTATTCATATTTGTTTACTTATTAGTTAGAATTAAATATGTTTTTACCACCTGAAAGTATCAATTAACTAAAAT
>APFE030358349.1:70798-106700 GCA_000404065.3 Pinus taeda | reverse complement strand
TTTCAGGTGGTAAAAACATATTTAATTCTAACTAATAAGTAAACAAATATGAATAAAATAATTACTATTTTAGGATCTGACCTTCATAATGAAACTATGGGTATATAATAGTATGATTTACCATTATATTTATTAGTATTATTTAATAATAAATAAATAAGAAATACATTGGTAATTATAATATTAACATTAACAAATAATATTATGCAATTGATATTATATATAATTATAATAATAAAAAATAAAGAAATAAATCGATTAATTAAATAAAATTTAGGTTCCTCATCTTGGACCTGGTCATACCTAGCTGATAGAGGTCCGTTTTAACCGTTAGTTAGTCAAATTTAGCTGTTGGAATGGCCTGCTATCCCTATTTAACTCATTGCTCAGATCGGATCTTCAACTTGTCCTAACGATGAACCACACTGGTTGGTTCGAAATGCGTCGACAAATGATTTGTTATGTGATTTTGCCAAAATTATTCTTACAAACAGGATATGGAAGTATTGAAAATAAGTCATGAAAATGACTTGTCTGCTAAAAACAAGCAAATCCAGGAGCTAAAGATTGACTTAACAAAGCATAAGGATATTCTTACTACAGAGCAATTCATTAATGAAGCTTTGACATTGAATAATTTACTGACAAAGCAAAAGCAACTCTTCCTCCAACATATATCAAATATCATTCCACCTCTAAATACTAGTGAACAATTAACAAACATTATTATTGATCAAAGAATTGAGTTCAATGGACTCAATTCTAAGATCTCTGATTATATTGAATGGTAGGATTCAGATGAAGGGAAAAGGTCAAGTCTCCCGAAGATCAATGAAAGACAAGGATATTCTATTCACTGATTGGGACTCATAGGTGAAACAGGCCGAACTAGCAATAGCCAGAGCATCAGGTATTTCAAAAAGCATTGTTAAAACAATAAATCACATGTTGCACACATCCAACATCATAAAGGAGAGTGATCCAAAAACACTTCCTTATCTTAAAGCATTAGACGAGAACTGGAAGAATAAGAGTCAACTACAGAAGGAAACAATTGAGGGGCTATAAAAAATCGACTAGGAATATGTATGGCAACTTTTGGTCAAACCACACAGTCAGATCATGACCTTGAATTGCTCCTTGGATTCAGTATAGAGAATGTTGCCACCTTTACATGATGCTATATTTGTAGGGCAGTTGAGAACACAATTCAGGATGCCACCACAAGTCAAGCCAATGTCCGACATTTGTGAGCTGAGAAGTAAAGCTGGCAGCGATAATTAATCAATGAAGACCTGAGTCATTTTTGAGCAGTTTTATTTTTGGAAAGTTGGATACTAGGAACGGGGAAGGTTGTTTGAAACCTCCTCATAGATATTTTGTATAAGTTATTTTTAGTTAATTAAGAATAGTATTTAAACCCTTCTCATGCATTTAGAGAAGGGTCTAGAATTTTATTAAGAACATTTACAAAGAATGCGCTATCGTAATTTTGTAGATGCCTTGATGGAATCATGGAACATGGTATTTTCAATCAAATATCTTTTTCTTGATCATTGTTGATGCACTATTGTATTCTTTGGGATACTTATTGGTAGAAGATTGATTATGGCCTATTGTCACTAGTCAAATGAGTAGAACGGTACACATCTGGTACTATTATCATGTTTGCTAAATCTTTGTTCTAGTATGAGTGATAAGTTTATATTTCATGAACTATATATGAAATCTGTCATCTCTGTTTAAAGTATCAGTTGCACTATTGTATGATATCAGAATAGAGAATGGTCTATTTTATATGTGATCATTAAAATATGCGATATGTTTTTCACAATTCTTTTGATTAACTATTTTCTCAAAGGAATTATCTTACACTATATTAACTCTATATATTCTGTGATTGATCTATATCATCATAGATTACATAGGCATGTTTTTATATCGCATAAAACCAGTAATACCCCGGGTTAGATTAAAATAGATTTAATTCAAAGTTTTGCATCTTAGAATAAAAATGTGTTAATTTCTAGTTATTCTTTCGCAAATCATAAAAAAAATCCCACAAATCATATAAACCCAAAACATTGGGAAACTGGTCCCATCATATCCATTCAGAGCCACTATCCCAAATAGAAAAGGAGCTGCTCTAAGGTCCGGACTGAGCGGTTATCCCCCTTGTTGTTACCACAGATTTCTGAGGCCTCAACATTTTTGTCGCTAGAAGGAGGGCCTCGACTATGAAAGCCATATAAATCTAAATCTCAAACTCGAAGCCTTCACAAGAGTCAATCCCCCTCAAAAAATCCTACAACTTGTTGATCATGTTCTAAGTCACCCACTCAGAAGTCAGAAGTTGTAGAAACTTCCCCCTCATCTCCTGAAGTATCTCGACACTTACCTTCTTCAGAATATACTCCAGAATCTCCTGAAGTTCAGTCTTTAGTTCATAAACTAGAACGAATATCTATTTTTGTTGAGAAGCCTGATAAACTTGAAGTTTTTGAAGAAACTATTACTTCTCTATTAAGAGAAACTGGTATCCTAATGTGATCAAAAAGTGATAAACTTGGAACACCTCCTTTTGGGTTTCCAATACATTCACAGCGTAATAAAGTTCCTGTGTCTAGATCTAAGTCAGATACAAGTGTGGTCACATCAAATTCCCCTCCATTTACTCCTTCATTCACTACACTTCCATTCACATCTTCTCATCTTTCCATTTCTTCTACTCAAACAATTAGTGCTACCACAAGTAGTACTAGTCTAGTTGTAAGTTCTACATCCATACCCACTACTTCTGGATCTGCTTCTATATCTTCTAAAATCTTAACTCAAGCTATGACTAATCAGCTTTGGACTAATCCTGGTGCCGTGTTGTTTGCAAACCCACATCCTCTTCCTGATCATCCAGAGAAATGGTTACCCAAATACAATCCTGATGATGGTCTTCTTGCCGAAGAACACATCAACAATTTTATGTTGGCCATGAATTTGAATGTGGTGCATGAAGATATTGTAGTATATTTTTTTCCCTATACTCTTAAAGGATCTGCGTGATCCTGGTACATTTCTCTTCCAGTAAGAACTATAATAGACTGGGTAACTTTTGAACAACCATTTCTTGCAAAATTTGGAGATGATAGAACTGTGGCATATTTAATCAATGCTCTCTTCAACCTGAAAACAAATTCAGGTGAAAGGATCAAAGATTTCAACTCCAGATTTAATAAGTAATTAAACAAAACCCCAACTGCTTCTAAACCTGCTTTTGATGTACAAATAGAGTGGTACATTTCTGCTTTACATTCTAATGTAGCCATTTTTGTAGATAGAGCCGGTAAGGCTACTCTCTCAGAAAACATGAAAGAAGCCATGTCTGTAGAAAAGAAAATTTTAGCCTTAGAAAAATGATCTGAGATGGAAGATAAGAAATCCAAAAAAGTAACTTTTAGCCAAGAATCAAAGAAGAAAACCCAAAAAGATCCATTCGATCTTGAAGGTCTTCAAAAAGTCATCAAAGCTATGTTGAATGATATGATTGAAATAAAGAAACAAGTAGCTGAATCATCAGTTCCTAAGAAACCATATCGCCCATACAATAGAAGTCTTACTTCGCCATCTCAGCCTCCGAATGTGATTTCAAGTACCGAATTAGATCAGGATGTTGAAGATGCCTCAACAATTGAAGAAGAAACAAGGCCCAAAGAAGAATTCGAATTAAATGGGTTATGGGACTTTATTCTCTCCACCGAAGAAGAAAGAGAGGCTATGCCTGTGTCTACAATGAGAAAAACATCTACTGACTCAACTTTACCAATTCAGAAACAAAAATATCCTCCCACAAAGGAGAAAGCAGTGAATAAAAAATCTAAAACTATTCAAACTAATCCTATTCCCCTAGATACTTCTAAAACTTTGATAGTTTCAGATACAATGGAATACAATACGGTTGAAGATGTGAAAAAGACTAAAGAAAAAATTTCGTTATATGAAATGACCAAACTGAAACAACAGCAGAAAATCTTACTGAGAGAACTCAAAGCAGTTCCTGTAGATCTCATACCACCACCGGTTATAGCACAAGATGACAAAGATATGGGAAAACCCCCGTCACCTTCAAACGAGGTAAAACCAAATGATCTTGTGTTGATTGGTGATAGATATAAGTCTCACACTCCTCCTTTCCTTTTCACTTATGAAATTTTTAATAAAAATGTTCATAATTGTCTCATCGATTGAGGAGCTTCTTCAAATATCATGCCAATATCTGTGCGCGAGACTTAACGTTACCCCTCAAAACTTTGTTGTGCATATAGTCCAACTGGACAAAACAAAAGTCGAGGTTGTTGGAGAAATGTTATCAGTATCAATTAGATTATCATCCAACCCAAAGGTGCTCCAAGAGATTGATGTCTTAGTGGCTGAAATCCCCAAATTTTATGGTCTTATTTTAAGCAAGGATTGGTCTGAGAAACTACATGGATATTTTGCAACCCACTGGTCACACATGTGGTTAACATATAATGGTAAACCAAATAAAATTAGAGTTGATCGCGAAAAATTTATGACATACAGTCACTGAATTAGAAGGACCAAATGAGCCTGTGATTTTTACTAATAATATTATTCGAAATTATTCTGTTAAATCATTCCTTGGCTCATTCAATGCCCAAATCTCACCTTTCCCAGAAAATAATGTTACTTCTCAGGTTGAAATTTTTTCTTAATCAGACACTTCTAAATGTATTAATCTTAGTAATAAAACTTTAGATCATTCTTTTTTCTGGACTATATACTTTGACGATTCAAAATCCGATGATGATGCAAGAGCTTGTTGCATTTTAATCAATCCGCAAGGAGAGAAAATAATGCTAGCTTGCAGACTCGAATTTCAATCCACGAATAATACTGCTGAATATGAAGCATTGATTCAAGGCCTGTACAAAGCCATTGGATTAAACGTTAAATATTTGCAGGTATATGGGGACTCTGAAATAATTGTTAAGCAAGTCAGGAACACAATCCATTGTATTTATGGACACCTGAAACATTATCAAGCATTAGCTCAGAAGCTCACTTCTTATTTCACTGCATTTAATATTTCAACAATCCCTAGGTTACAAAATGCAAGCGCTGATTTACTTGCCAATGTAGCATCTAAATTGATATTGTCCGAAGAATTTAGTCTAGATAGATTTTCGATTGAGTTGATTTTTAGGTCTTCCATTCCTGATAACATAAAAAATTGGAGAGTGTTTAATGATGATACAAATATAATCAAATTTCTTTCATCAGATGGATCTTATGAAGGTCAAATCGTAGATGAACATGAACATGACCTATAGATTCAAAATAAACAGGATGCAAATCCAATTCCCAAATTTGTAGTCAAGATGGAAGATCTCTATGATTTAAAAGATACGTTTAAAAAGACTATCAATTCAAAAACACAGAGTTCTAGTCTAATATTTGAGTTGATTAATCTTGGTACACTTGATAAACCTCAAAACATACACCTAGGTTTGGGCTTAACACTCGATGAAAGGATGTCATTGTTAATCTAGGTTGTCATTGATGTGAATATAGAAGTGTTTGTGATGGAAAATTCTTTGATACATGATTTCCCATTGATTCCCATTGATCATAATGCTCATAGTGATGAAATTTTGTTATATGATGATATGATGAGATGGAGGACCCAAGTGGATTGAACAACAAATGATGCAAGAGGTTGATTGAACAACAAATGACGCAGGAGGTCAATTGAAAAACAAATGACGCAAGAGGTCAATTGAACAACAAATAAACAACAAATGAAGCAGGAGGTCAATTGAACAACAAATGACACAGGAGGTCAATTGAACATCAAATGACACAGGAGGTAGATTGAACAGAAATTGAACAACAATTGACGTAGGAGGTCAATTTATCAGCAATTGAACATCAAAGGAACAACAATTGAACAACAAATGACGTAGTAGATCTAGTAAAGCAACAGGAGCAAGAAGCCAAAGAGTAAAGAAGAAAAATATCGGAAGAGTGAAGAGAAGTCACAGGAGCAACAACTATCAAAAGAGCAAGGGTAGGAAAGTACAGACTCACTTGATCGTGGTTGAAGTCTCGCACTCAATCCTAGCCGTTGATCTCATAGTCAACCCTTAGATCACGGTCAACTGCGGGGGTTAAGGCCATTTTTAATCCATGTGCCAGTAGAAGTCCTACAAACCGTTGATTGCGATAAGGTTGTGGACCCTACAGATTTATTAACAACTGTTTATTGAAATATCACATCTAGTGCATCACGAGTCTTGAAGCCTTGTTGTTACACTAAAATCCTCTGATTGCGATATGTAATACAGAGGAAGTAATAAACCATGGGAACCCTTTTGACAGTATATAATATCGGTAAAAATCATATCGGAAGTTTTATTTTATGCCACCACTCAAAACCTTCGATTGCGATATGTAATATGGACCCGATAGTTCCATTACATACGCCTTAAGATGATATTGCGTCCACCACATCACAAGTCTCTTTAAAGCCTTGCCACATTGAAATCTGCGATATGTATGCGAACCTGCTGCACTATTATAATATGTCCTAAAGAAATATCACATCTGTTGCATATCTCAAGTCTTGAAGAAATGTAACGATGGTAAACTGCGATTGCGATAAAACTTTTGGACCCGACAGGCCGCCGATTGCAATGGAGCTATAGAGCCGATGGATCTATTGACGAATGTTTAATATTATATCATGTCCATTTCATCGGCAGTATGAATATCGACCATGTTACATTAGTGATGTTAAGAGTTGCGATTGTGATTGATGACGTGGATGTGGGACCTCATTGGGTACAGTCTCTCCTATAAAATCCTCCATAAATAATGAGTCTATTGATGAATATTAAAAAAGGGCCTCTCTGATATAGTTTTAATATGCAACATCTATTGTAATTCGACCTCTCTTCCAAATGAAGATGTCTTTTAAGTATTGGTTAACTTGAAGATACAGAGGAATCCACAGATTGGGAAGCCGAAGGTCGAGGGAGTGAAAAAGGAAGCTGAAGATCAAGTGAGCAAAGAAGGAAGCTGAAAGGTCGAGTGAGCACAGAGGATGCCAAAGATCAAGTGAGCAAAGAAGAAAGCCGAAAGGTTGAGTGAGCCTAGAGGAAGCCGAAGATCAAGAGAGTGAAGAAGGTCGAGTGAGTGCAGAGGAAGCCAAAGATTAAGCAATCGAAGAAGGAAGCTGAAAGGTCCAGTGGAAGAAGAAAGGAAGCCAAAGCGCAAGCGAAGAAGGAAGCTAAAGGGTCCAGTGGAAGAAGTAAACCGAACATCAAACATTCTGTTGACTGGGTTATTTATTGAAAAGCTCGGACCTACGTTTTGTAGTGATTTCTGGTAACAGTTCAAAAGGACGCTCGACGGATCTAAGAAGATTATCTGAGTATGAACAGGGCAGGGTTGTTTTTTTAATTGAACGCACAATATGAAACTGTGAAAATCACTCCTCTGAAGAAGTCATTCTTGAAGTAGTTACTCTTGAAGCCTCACTCCCGAAGAAATTATTGTGACAGTAAGAACATAGGGTTGAAATAGAGTTGTTCTGGAAAGACATTGAGGCCTAGTGCAGATATCTTGTTGACAAGTATCAGCAGATCTTGGAGACATTATTGGAGATCATGATGGCTATTTGAAATCATCATGAGGTAACTTTGCAGACTCTGTGTGGGAAATATGAAGAGTTGTGAAGACTCCTTCATATGAAGACAGGTTGTCATTGATGATGTAGCATGGAGACTACAGTGAAGCTGTAGATTGACAGAATTTAGTGAAGAAGATTTTGGGAGCAGAGAATTACTACCAAACATATCCAAACAGCAGAGGGTTGGAGCCCTTGGGGTTGGTGCCTCAGAATTGGAAGGATTGGTGTCCTTGGAGTTGGTGCTCCTAAATCCAAGGTTGGTGCCTTGATAAGACAGGGTTGGTGCCCTGGAGGTTGGAGCCTCACAAAAAGTCCAAGTTGGTGCTTGGAAACATGTTGGAGCGTTAAATATATTGTATCTAATTTATTGTAAAGATTTTATTAATAAAATAATTTATTCCTATTGTTCATTTTGTGTTCTAAATATAAATGATTTAAATGGTAAAAATAACAATTGAAAAGGAATACTGATTCACCCCCCCACCCCTCCAAGTATTTCCAGCAATTGGTATCAGAGCCAGTACCTTCACTCAAAGCCTAACAACTTGAAGGTTGATCATTAGAACACAAATGGTGAAGCCAAGGAAGAAAGTCTCCAATCCTCCTAAAGATGTGTCTCCCTCTACCATTGAAATAGAAGTTAATCAATTTGTGGAGGCTCCATGGTTCAATGGAAACTTTGATATATGGGAGGCAAGAATGAGGAATTTCTTAAAGACTCAAGGCATAGAAGTATGGGAATCAATAATTACTGATAACATGATGAATAGAGAATCCAAGGAGTACAATACAAAAGCAATGAAGGCAATCTTGAATGGGCTACCAGATTCTATAAAGAACAATTTAGGAAAATGTTCGTCAACAAAGGGTATATGGGACAAACTTCATGACCTTCACTCAAAAGGAGCATTGACCATGACCACCAGTCAAGAAGATGATGGAAACCAAGAAGGAAATCTAGAACCCATCATAGAAGCTGAAAATGAGAATGATGACATCAAGGCTAAAGAAGACCTAGAGGAACTTAATAAGAAAGCATTAGTTGGTGACCAAGACCAAACAAGGAAGAAAGTTGACCTTGTCAAGCTTCAAGTACAAGAAAGGGATGAAGAGCTTGCCAAGCTTAAGAAGGAATTTCATCAAAGCAAAAGAAAGCATCATGAAGAAGTCATATCCATGACAAATCAATTTGATAAAGCAAAGAAACAGGAAGATGCCATGTCAAACCACCTTGAACAAAGGCACACAATCTTGTACAAACTTGAAATAGAGATTGGTCAATACAAGGAAGAGGTCTCCTCCCTTAGATCACAACTAGAAGAAGCAAGGAAACAAGCACAAGGAGCTGAGAAGACAATGGAAGCATTGAAAATCATAGAAGGACAGTTGATGAAGCAGAAAAGGAGAGAAACACCATGATATGTCAACTAAAAGAAAATGATGGAGAAATCTTCAAATTAAAATCTAAGATCAAACTTATCAAGGCCGAGACATGTAAAGATACAAGGATCAAGGAAGAAATGGAGAGCAGTCTAGCAAAGGATAATGAAGAAATATTCAAAATGAAGTCAGATGGCATCTACCTTAAATTAGAAGCAAATGAAGCAATATGTATTAAGGAAGAGATTGAGAAACAACTTGCTAAGAAGAATAATTATTGCGAAAAATTGGAAGAAGAGATTGTCTGCCTCAAGAAAAAGTTTGAAGGGATGGACAAAACCTTGAAGAGCTCTCAAGCCTTGGATGACATGCTCAGCCATCAAAGATGTCCATTTGATAAATCAGGTCTTGGGTATGCAGGTGAATCCTCAAGAAAGAATGATAATGCTTCAAACAACAAGGATATGAGGAAGTCAGAAAGAAATGTTCGTGCTCCCAGTTTCAGCAAAGGTAAGGATAAGGGTCAAGGTGATAATGAAGGAAGTCCTATTCCAAGAAGAAATGGAAATGTTGTCAAGGATGCGAGAAGCAATAATTATCATCAAAGGATCTCAAGACAGAAAGGCTTTAGAAGTACATCAAGGAAATCTCCATCTCCCAGGTACCAAAGTTTATTTCTTGGTTATTATTATTCTTGTACAAACTTTGGACACATGGAAAAAGATTGTAGGGCTTATAATGATCCCCGTAAATCTTCGAGAAGCAATTGCGCAAGAAGAAGTCATGAATTCTTATTCATGAAAAACATAGAATGCTTCAAGTGTCATGTCATTGGTCATATGGCACGAAATTGTAACTTGATTTAGGCACCTTCTCAAGCTAGAACCATGCCAAAAAAGAAAGTTACACAAGTATGGAGAAGAAAGAAAATACAATCTCCTGAACCCTCCAACCGACAACACATGTTGTTGACTTGATGAAGATATTCTTGATATTTCGAGTGTTTGATGATGGGATTCTGCCAAAAAGAGACCATGCATACAATTAGGGGGAGCTTGTGATTCTTGATCATTATTGCAAAAGCTATTCATGAAAGGGTCCTTATGAAATCCTTGTTGAGCTATATTAATAATCATCCTTTGATAAAGATCATTTTTCAGGAGCACTACATTGAAGAACATGATCTTGTAACCATTCTTTGGATTGTTGTTGAAGATTTTTTCCACTTCATCACTAAGCAGAATTTGGAGTAGCAGAGAAGGCCATCCAATGCTAGAGAAATAGGGCAAATAAATATGTTGTTGGTATTACAGAAGTTGAATGTCTCGACTCAGGGATATAATGTGAGAACAGTTAAATCAAGGACAGTAATAGAGGTAACCTTCAAACAAACGAAAACATCTGGGAATGGAGTTTGAAGCAAGAGCAGTTGGAAGAATCTAGCATAATTGAAGCATTTAAAAAAGTTGTCAACTAGTAAAAGAATTTAAAAGACAGTCACAAATTGGATATCAAAATTTGCTAGTGGAGATAACTTGCAAAGACTTTTACAAGAACACAAGGAAAAGATGGCTCATCAAAAGGACTATAGAAATGAGAATGTTGTGCAGTCAAATATAGCTCAATAACTTAAGGAGAAGCACAGAGATACAAAGGAATCCTAATTTGAAGAAAGATAGCGAGAATGAAAATTTCAGTGGCATCTTCTCTTGATTTAGACTATAAAGACTCCTTGATTCTGATTGTGAAGACAACAAAATTCAGATTTCAGAAGCATAGAAACTTGGACTTGAACAATTGGTGTATGGCTATTTGGAGCCTATTTGGAAGCATTGAAATAGAGCATCTTTAAGCATTGTTTAAAGCATTATGAAGAAGTTCTGAGACATGAAGAGGGGATAATGTGCTAGTTGATGATGAGGCAACAATCCTTCTATCTTGAGTAAAAAGAAGAGCACCACAATAGGGGGGAGTAACATACCCATAAAAATATACTATTCATAAAGAACATAAGCAATTCGACAGGGGAAGTCCTTGTGCACTCTTTTTCCATTGATGTCAAAGAGGGAGAGAAGAAGAATATTGCCATCAATGAAAAAGGGGGAGATTGTTAATATATGTTGTCATTGATGTCAATATCGTAGTGTTTGTGATGGAAAATTCTTTGATACATGATTGCCCATTGATGCCCATTGATCATAATGCTCGTAGTGATGAAAGTTTGATATATGATGATATGATGAGATGGAGGACCCAAGTGGATTGAACAACATGAGGTCAATTGAACAAAAAATGATGTAGGAGGTCGATTGAATAGCAATTGAATAACAAATAACGCAAGAGGTCGATTGAACAACAATTGAACAACAAATGACGCAGGAGGTAAATTGAACTGCAATTGAACAACAAATGACACAGGAGGTCAATTGAACAACAAATGATGCAGGAGGTCGATTGAACAACAATTGAACATCAATTGATAAACAAATAAACAACAATTCAACATCAATTGATGCAAGAGGTCAATTGATCAGCAATTAAACAACAATTGAACAAAAAATGAATAGCAATTGAACAACAAATGATGTAGTAGATCCAGTAAAGCAACAAGATTAAGAAGCCAAAGAGTAAAGACGAAAAATATCAGAAGAGTGAAGAAAAGTCACAGGAGCAACAACTATCAGAAGGGGGGGGGGGGGTTGGAAAGTACGGACTTACTTGATCGTGGCTAAAGTCCCGCACTCAATCCTAGTCGTCGATCTCATAGTCAACCCTTAGATCACGGTCAACTGCGGGGGTTAAAGCCATTTTTAATCCATGTGCTAGTTGAAGTCCCGCAAACCATCGATTACGATAAGGTTGTGGACCCAACAGATTTATTAACGATTGTTTGTTGAAATATCGCATCCACCGCATCACGAGTCTTGAAGCCTTGTTGTTACACTAAAATCCTCCGATTGTGATATGTAATATAGAGGAAGTAATAAACCATGGGAACCATTTCGACAGTATATAATATCAGCAGAAATCATATCGACAGTTCTATTTTATGCCACCACTCAAAACCTCCAATTGCGATATGTAATACGAACCCGATAGTTCCATTACATATGCCTTAAGATGATATCGCATCTGCCACATTGCAAGTCTCTTTAAAGCCTTGCCACATTGAAATCCGCTGATTGCGATATGTATGCGGACTCGCTACACCATTATAATATGTCCTAAATAAATATCGCATCCGTCGCATATCTCAAGTCTTGAAGAAATGTAACGATGGTAAACTGCGATTGCGATAAGGCTTGCGGACCCGACAGACTGCCGATTGTGATGGAGCTATGGACCCGACGGATCTATTGACGATTGTTTAATATTATATTGCGTCCATTTCATCGACAGTATGAATATCGGCCATGTTACATCGGTGATGTTAAGAGTTGCGATTGCGATTGATGACGTGGATGTGGGACCTCATTGGGTATGATCTCTCCTATGAAATCCTCTGTAAATAATGAGTCTATTATATGAACATTAAAAAAGGGCCTCTTTGATATAATATTAACATGCAACATCTATTGTAATTTGGCCTCTCTTCCAAATGAACGTGTCTTTTGAGTATTGGTGAACTCGAAGAGACAGAGGAAGCCGAAGGTCTAGTGAGCGAAAAAGGAAGCCAAAGATCAAGCGAGTGAAGAAGGAAGCTGAAAGATCAAGTGAGCGCAGAGGAAGCCAAAGATCAAGCGAGCAAAGAAGGAAGCCGAAACGTTGAGTGAGCACAGAAGAAGCCGAAGATCAAGCGAGTTAAGAAGGTCGAGTGAGCGCATAGGAAGCCGAAGATCAAGCGATCGAAGAAGGAAGCTGAAAGGTCCAGCAGAAGAAGAAAGGAAGCTAAAGCACGAGCGAAGAAGGAAGCCGTAGGGTCCAGCGGAAGAAGAAGGAAACCAAACGTCAAACATTCTGTTGACTAGGTTATTTATTGAAAAGCTCAGACCTGTGTTTTGTAGTGATTTCTGATAAGAGTTCAAAAGGACACTCTACAGATCTAAGAAGATTATCTGAGTATGAACAGGGTAGTGTTGTTTTTTTAATTAAACGCACAATGTGAAACTGTGACAGTCACTCCTCTGAAGAAGTCATTCTTGAAGCAATTATTCCTGAAGCCTTACCCCTGAAGTAGTCACTGTGACAGTAAGAACAAAGGGTCGAAATAGAGTTGTTTTGAAAAGACATTGAGGCCTAACACAAATATCTTGTTGATAAGTATCAACAGATCTTGGAGACATTATTGGAGATCATGATGGCTATTTGAAATCATCGTGAGGTAACTTTGCAGACTCTGTTTGGGAAATATGAAGATTTGTGAAGACTCCTTCATATGAAGACAAGTTGACATTGATGATGTAGCATGGAGACTATAGTGAAGTTGTAGATTGACATAATTCAGTGAAGAAGATTTTGGGAGAAGAGAATTACTACCAAATCTAGACAATATATAGCAGAGGGTTGGAGCCCTTGGGGTTGGTGCATCAGAATTGGAAGGATTGGTGTCCTTGGAGTTGGTGCTCCTAAATCCAAGGTTGGTGCCTTGACAAGATAGGGTTTGTACCCTGGAGGTTGGAGCCTCACAAAAATTCCAAGTTGGTGCTTGGCAACATGTTGGAGCATTATATATATTGTATCTAATTTATTGTAAATATTATATTAATAAAATCATTTATTCCTATTGTTCATTTTGTATTCTAAATATAAATGATTTAACTGGTAAAAATAACAATTTAAAAGGAATACTGATTCGCCCCCCCTTAGTATTTCCAATAGTCATTCATTAAATTACTAAGAAATATAAAAGTGTCTTTGCCTGGGATTATTCAGATCTCAAAACATATGATACTTCTACAATGCAACATACTATACCCATGATTCCAAATGAAAAACATGTCCAATATAAGCTTAGGAAGATCCACCCAAACTTAGCAAGTCAAATTAAGTATGAACTCAATAAAATGGTAAAAGCCAAAATCATTTTCCCTGTTAGGCATTCAAAATGGGTGTCAAACATGGTTCATGTGAGGAAAAAGAATGGAGACATTAGGATTTGCATAGATTTTAGAAATTTGAATAAAGCTTGCCAAAAAGATAATTTTCCTTTGCCTACTATGGAGCAGATTCTACAGCCAGTTGCAGGTTTTGGATTGATGTCTTTTCTTGATGGATTTTCAAGTTACAATCAGATTATGGTTCATCCAGATGATAGATTAAAGACTACATTTATAACCAAGTGGGGAACATATGCATATCAAAAGATGCCATTTGGATTGATTAATGCTCGTGCTACATTCCAACGTGCTATGGACATAGCTTTTAGAGGACTAATCAACAATTTAGTTGTAATATATTTAGATGACATCATTGTCTATTCTAAAAATAGAATCAACCATATCAGTCACCTAAAACAAATCTTTGAGAGATGTGAGAAATTCAACATTTCTTTGAATCCTAAAAAATCTTATTTCGCCTTGGCAGAAGGTAAATTTTTAGGATTCGTGGTATCTAAGAAAGGAATCTATATCGATCCTGATAGGATTCAAGAAATTGAAAACATTCCCCTGCCACATAACAAAAAAATGATGTAATCATTTTTAGGAAAAATTAATTTTATAAAAAGGTTTATTCCTGATTTTTCTCAAATCGTCTTACCCCTACAGTCAATGATCCGAAAAAATGCAACTTTTAAATGGGGAAAAGGTGAGAAAGATTCTTTTGATTTGATAAAGAAATCCATCATTGAAGCTCCTTCTATAACAACTCCCAATTTCCTAAAACCATTTGTATTATACACATTCTCTTCTGATACCTCTTACGCAACAGTTTTGACATAGCTAAATGATCAGAACATTGAAGCACCAATTTTTATCTTTAGTTCTAACTTACAAGGTGCTGAGTTAAATTATTCAGCTGTGGAGAAACAGGTCTTTGCTGTATTTAAAACTTTAAAACATTTCAGAACTTTCCTCCTAAAAACAAACACTAAGATAATAGTCCCCTACCTCGTTGTAAGCCAACTGTTAATCCAACGAGAAGTAGGAGAGAAGAGAGCAAATTGGGTTATTTCACTTCAGGAATATGATGTAGAAATACATCCTGCTAAAAGTATTAGAGGTCAAGGTTTTTGCATAATGCTAACTGGAGCCTCTCATTTACTAATAGAGGATGATCAATCTACTGAAGTGTAATTATCTGAGGTAAGCCTCAACTATTCTAAATCACACTATGTTGATCTAAATTTTTTCTTGAAAAATGGACATGCTCCATTATATCTCAATTATATAGCCAAGCATGCTCTAAGGCTTAAGGCAAATCAATATCAATTAATTGATAATGTGTTATTTAGAAGAAACTATGATGCTGTATTATTAAGATGTTTAGAGAAACCCGAAGCTGAAAAGGTAATGCAGGATTTACATGATGGACTAGCTAGAGGTCATTTCGGCGGAAATACCATAGCACATAAAATTATGCATGCCGGGTACTATTGGGCAACCCTTTTTAAAGATGCACATGAATATGCGAGGAAATGCAAAGTATGTCAAACCACATCAGGAAGAGAAAGGAAAGCAACACTCCAGTTATAGCTAGTAAATATACAACAACCATTTGAACAATGGGGGTTAGATATTATTGGTGAAATAACTCCAACCTCCTCCAAACAGCATAAGTATATTCTAACTGCAACTGATTATTTTACAAAGTGGGTATAAGCTATTCCATTAAAGGTAATTAACACCCAAAACATTAAGAATTTCATTGATCAGTTTATAATTACTAGGTTTGGTCTCCCATCAGCTTTAATGTTTGATAATGCATCTTACTTTTCCCGAAATGCTATGGTAGAGTTTGCTTTGAAAAGTGGTTCTAAATTGAAATACTTAGCTAACTATTGTCCACACTTTAGTTCAGTTTATTGATGAAAACCCTTCTTCTTCTCTTCAACTTAGACATGGTCAAATCATTAAATTAGAAGAACAGAGGGAGAAAGCCAAAGAAACACATGTCATCATCAACATATAGTTAAAACTTCATTTGATACAACATCCACCAACCAAAGAAATTTTGAAAATTGGAGATCTTGTTTTGAAATGGGATAAGGCACATGAGGAAAAAGGTAAACATACCAATTTCCAAAGACTGTGGCTTGGTCCATTTCAAATCATAGAGAAATTAGGCCCATCCACCTTTTTGAAATTAGGCCCATCCACCTTTTTGTTACAAGATTTGTCAGGTAGAAAAGACTCTTTACCTGTAAATGGGAAAATTCTTAAAAAATACTTTACTTAGAAGTTAAACATTAGTTTTAAAATTTTAAGTTTTAGGAAAATAAAGATTGAATAGTATCTCTTTTGGCTGTTCAATCTTTATTTTCCTATAAATAAGAAGAGTAAAGAAGATAATTATAAATATGATATTTAAATAAACCTTATTTCTTTGGGAAAATTTTGAATTTACTAAAGACATTTAGTTTCTGAAAAGACTCTTGACTTTATAAAGTATAACTGTTTTTGTACCAGTCAAGAAAAGAACAAGTAGCTTAGCAAGGGTTCTTTGCAAAAAGGTATTTACCAACTCTATAATTATCATCCATAACTCTTAAATGAGCCAATGATTCAACCCATCGGATCAAAATTTTCTTTTTTCATAATGTAATTAAAAATATTAAAAAAACTTAAAAGATAATGAGTCTCATCATGAGCTTGTTTATCATGATCACAGGAAAATAATTTAGATTGATATTACCAATTTTGAAAAGACTCACTTCTACAAATAAGAAGAGTAAAGAAGATAACTATAAATATGATATTTAAATAAACCTTATTTCTTTGGGAGAATTTTGAATTTACTAAAGACATTTAGTTTCTGAAAAGACTCTTGACTTTATAAAGTATAGTTGTTTTTGTACCAGTCAAGAAAAGAACAAGTAGCTTAGCAAGGGTTCTTTGCAAAAATGTATTTACCAACTCTATAATTATCATCCATAACTCTTAAATGAGCCAATGATTCAACCCATCCGATAATTTTTTTTTTTTTTTTTTTCATAATGTAATTAAAAATATTAAAAAAACTTAAAAGATAATGAGTCTCATCACGAGCTTGTTTATCATGATCATAGGAAAATAATTTAGACTGGTATTACCAGTACTGTGTAGCATAACATGGTAACCGCTATTGATTAAAGCAATAAAAAGACAAGGGGTCTCATCACGAGCCAACTTGTTCAGTTTAAATTACAACCAGTGAATGACATTGTTACCATCAGATCACCAAGCTTGGACAATGGATTTTAAGGATATTTAAAGTAAAAAATACCATAAAAAAAACAAGCTCCAAGTAAAAGGAAATTGAATAAAATTTTGATTAAATTTTGAAATTAGGAATCAACTGCATATGGGACTATGAATCATTGTTGGTTAAAAGATAACCTTATCAAGGCTATGAACGCCTACTGGCAACAGAGGCTCTATCTATGATAAATGAGTAAAAATCTATAAAGCCAATTTTAAGAGAATAACTACTTTATCTTTATAAATTTGAGTATTGACTGATACAAACATTTATGTTTTATTTCCTAAAGAGTTGAGTAAGAAAAGAAGTGAGATAGGTGAATACTTTATATTCCATAGAAACACTGTTTAATTTATGAATCGTACAATTCTTATTTCTTTTACAGCTTTTCTTGTTTTGAAAGTTTGAGAAATGTCAAAGAAACTAATCAGAGATAGCTGGTTCTCCCAAGTGAATCGCCAATTGTTGTGCTATGCAACAAACCCCCCATTTTTATTATGTATAATACAAATAGGGACCCTTTTAAATTGAATTTCCCCCCTCTTTGTGAATAAAATGGCAACTTTTAGAAAATTGTCACTTTTCAAAAAGCCCTTTTTAGCCTAACTTAAAGCATATTAAAGTCCTCATCACAAATCACATGATTCCTTAGTAGCAAAGTTAAGCACATTCAAGAAATACCGATATGCGACTTGCGATTGAACTTTGTATGCGACATCCTGATCACATATCGCACATCGGAGGATATTATGTCAACAGCTTAATTGTTACCTATCAAAACCCCGATGTTGCGATATACAGGAATATCTCCAAACCATTCTGTCTGAAAATTTGGCCAAAACGATTATTGAATATCTCCAAACCAGGGCTGCCTCCTCTAGGGCAGTTCCCCAATTCTTCACGTCTGCATATGTCTTCGATTCCGTTTGTTTCTCCACTCATTTTCCAACCATGGGTTGGAAATGGACTACCAATGATCCTACTCCTATATTCCCAAGTTATAAGAAAATGTGGGAACAAGATTATATTCCACATTTTCACCAATTATACCAGGGAGTTGTTCTTCCCTTACATCATTTAGTTTTCAACAGAAGATATCTGAGATTCACAAAAGAAGCCATCACAAACCTCCAAGCAACCAGAAGGTATTTTCTTGAAGAATCCTTCTCTTATATTAGGATATTTGGTAGCCAAGCTTTCCCACATGTCCTCCCTATGTATGTATCGGATAAACTATTGGAAAAGAGAAGTAGCATACCAAACAGTAGGAAATGGCCTCACAAAAATATTGAGGGAAATGAAGAAATCCCTATGGCCAAATTTTCCCCTCCAGTGTGGGTCATTTACCCTTCTTAATTATGGTCATGCATATAAAGAGTATAAGAAAATGCAGTTATTAAAGCTCCCTGTTCTACTAGAAAGGCATTTTGATCCACAACACATAGCAAACAAATTCACCCTTTCAGTTAAGATCAGACCTGTAACTCATACAGTAGATGAGTTTGAAGATTTACTGGGATTAGTCGAGGAATTTGAGTAGATTTTGAATGTAGCCAAGACAAAATTCGACCCAGAGAATTCATAAGATTCTAGGAGTT
This sequence comes from Pinus taeda, assembly GCA_000404065.3. Lineage (NCBI taxonomy): Eukaryota > Viridiplantae > Streptophyta > Pinopsida > Pinales > Pinaceae > Pinus > Pinus taeda. Next base: position 87,680 of record APFE030358349.1, on the reverse strand, counting down.
TAGAGGACAGAGGTTAGAATACCTCCTGCAAGAATTTTGGATTACTGATCATGTAATTGAAACTAAGTCTCAGAAGCAGAATAAGCCAGGCACGTCACGAGAGCATCTTGCAAAAACAGATGAATTAGAAAAGCTCTGGGATGCATTCAGTGACAAACTACAGGATACTCCTAAGGTATCATCAACACAAAAAATCACAGGCTTTTAGACCTCGCCAAGGAAAATAGCAGTAGTGACCACTGAAAGTCCAAAAGCAAGTTTCCAAGATACAAAGGTAATCCCCGCAGATCCAAATACTGAAATTGTCTTGAATATAATAGATATCCCTCCTCTAGACGTCTTTTACAACCCTCTTAATAAAGCTATTGTAAAAAGACATAGAAAGAGGAGGAGAACCGAAACTCCTTCAGAACATGAATTTATGCATGTCCTATGGAAGGACACAAAAATAAATCCGACTGAGCATTTGACTCGCCTATCTCAATTTGCTGGATCTTATGCTACAACAACATTTGACAATGCAACCGAAGTCTCAGTTTTAATTAAATAAAAGGATGACTAGATCACATTATTGCTATGACAGTTAGATGAAGAAAGAGCCAGTGTGAACCGTCAAGTAGAGGAGCAACTGCATAAGCGACAACATGATATGAAAGTATTGAAATTAAGTCATGAAAATGACTTATATGCTAAAAACAACAAATCCAGGAGCTAAAGAGTGACTTAGCAAAGCATAAGGATATTCCTACTGTAGAGGAATTCATTAATGAAGCTTTTCACTGAATACTTTATTGAAAAAGAGAAAGAAACTCTTCCCCCAACATATATCAAATATCATTCCACCTCTGAATACTAGTGAACAATTAACAAACATCATTATTGATCAAAGAATTGAGTTCAATGAACTCAATTCTAAGATCTTTGATTATATTGAATGGCAGGATTCATATGAAGGGAAAAGGTCAAGTCTCCTGAAGATCAATGAAATACATAAGGATATTATATTCATTGATTGGGAATCAAAGGTGAAACAGGCCAAACTAGCAATAGCCATAGCATCGGGTATTTCAAAAAGCATTGTTAAAACAATAAATCACATGTTGCACACATCCAACCTCATAAAGAAGAGTGATCCAAAAACACTTCCCGATCTTAAAGCATTAGACGAGAATTGGAAGAATAAGAGTCAACTGAAGGAAACAATTGAGGGGCTATCAAAAATCGACTGGGAAGTAGTATGGCAACTTTTGGTCAAACCACACACTCAGATCATGACCTTGAATTGCTCCTTGGATTTAGTATAGAGAATTTTGCCACCTTTACATGATGCTATAGTTGTAGGGAACTTGAGAACAAAATTTGGGATGCCACCACAAGTTAGACCAATGTCCGGCATTTGTGAGCTTAGAGGCAAAGATGGCAGCAATAATTAATCAATGAAGACCTAAGTCATTTTTGAGTAGTTATATTTTTGGAAAGTTGGATACTAGGAACGAGGAAGGTTGTTTGAAACATCCTCATAGATATTTTGTATAAGTTATTTTTAGTTAATTAAGAATAGTATTTAAACCTTTCTCATGCATTTAGAGAAGGATCCAGAATTTTATTAAGAACATTTACAAAGAATGCGCTATCGTAAGTTTGTAGATGCCTTGATGGAATCATGGAAAGTGGTCTTCTCAATCAAATATCTTTTTCTTGATCACTGTTGTTGCACTATTGTATTATTTGGGATACTTATTGGTAGAAGACTGATTATGGCCTATTGTCACTAGTCAAATGAGAAGAATGGTACACATCTGGTACTATTATTATGTTTGCTAAATGTTTGTTCTAGTATTAGTGATACGTTTATCTTTCATGAATTATATATGAAATCTGTTATCTCTGTTTAAAGTATGAGTTGCACTATTGTATGATATTAGAATAGAGAATGGTCTGTTTTATATGTGATCATTAAAATATGCGATATGTTTTTCACAATTCTTTTGATTAACTATTTTCTCAAAGGAATTATCTTACAATATATTAACTCTATATAGTTTGCAATTGATCTATATCATCATAGATTACATAGACATATTTTTATATCACATAAAACCAACAATACCCCCAGTTAGATTAAAATAGATTTAATTCAAAGTTTTGCATCTTAGAATAAAGCTCTGTTAATTTCTAATTATTCTTTTGCAAATCATCAAAAAAATCCCACAAATCATATAAACCCAAAACATTGGGAAACTGGTCCCATCATATCCAGTTAGAGCCACTATCCCAAACGGAAAAGGAGCTGCTCTAAGGTCCAAACTGGGTGGTTATCCCCCTTGTTGTTGCCACAGATTTCTGAGGCCTCAACAGTAGGTTAGGAGTAGGGTTAGATGCATCTTAGTTTTCCTTCTCTTACACCCATCTCATCTTGTTCTCTTTAGTCTCTCTTGTATTTTCTTATTTTTTTCTTGCATTATGCTTTGGTTAAGTTTCGTTTGCTTGGATTGTAGTTTTATTTCCTTGTTGTGTGTTTTTTTTCATTTGGTTTTGTTTCTTTTGCTTTTCTTTCTTTGTGATTGTCTCCTTTTGTTTTCATCATGTGAATAATGTTGTGCCTTGACTTGCTTTTTCTTCTTAGTATGTGTGTGGCTGAAGTCTAAATGTCGTGTGACACTACAAAATTTGGCTAACCTCTTGTCAACATTCCTTGTTTCAATTATATCTTTTGGTTGATGAAGTTTCGATAGAAAATACAATCCATCTGTAAGGAGAGTTTTGGTCCAAGCATGAACCTATGTTTATTCAGGAAACATTATGACTACAATGGGTTTTGTCTTTCAGTGTTTTCATGCTTATACAATTAGTAGAAGAGGATAAGGGGAAAACATAAATGAATAAACCTAAATCAGATTTCTCTATATGATTCTATGAATGAACAACCTCTTCTACACTCAATAAGTCAGGGTCCTTCCTCCACGCAAAAATAAATAAGTGTCAATGCAAAGTCCTCTTTAAAATAAATAAATAAAGGTGAAAGAAGAGAAAGGATTCCTGCGCAAAGAGGTGAGGCAAGCAACTCCACCAGGGTACCTTCCAGGCTCGCTGGCAGTGGAGTAATGTTTGTGCTCTTGTGTGACTCCACTAGGGTATTATCCTAGCTTACTGGCAACAAAGCAACACCAGAGATGAAAAAATATACTTTGAAAGTCTTAATCTCGCGAGCCACACTACGTGTCCACACTCGAAACATTGTGATATTGTTGAATCCTATGTTGTGTTCAAATGAGAAGGAATAAGTGGGATCATGTCTATTCCTGGGGTAAGTGGGGAGGCCAGATTAATATTCACAATGAATTAATACTCCCTGAAGATCCAAGGCCCTGCACATAAAAATTTAACCAAGGTAGAGAAGCTGGAATTCTACCAGTGTGTTGCCAAGTGTTGTAGTTGCTACAACACCCTCAAAATTTTTGTCTTACACTCAATTTCAGACCCTTCCTTGGTATTTCACATTGTTGTCACAAACAATGAAACTCATTTTATGTACTTTGTTGAAGTATTTTGCTCCCCTTTCCAAGTTGGTTAAACTATCATCTTTTCGCGTGATTGGTTGTCACACAATTTGTAGAATCCTATTCTAGTGGTTTCAAGGGTCCATCTTTGTGAATATGAGTTTCTCTAGCCATGTAAACATCTTTCGCATTCATTCACAAAATTTTAAGCACTTTTGCACAAGTTTCGTCACGGTTGTCACAAAGCGTATCATAAGTGCCACACTTGTCGTAACTGGTCATAAAGTTGTCACACGGAGGGAAATGTATTATTATGGGTGATCTATGTTGTTGTTTATTCAAGTATTCTAAGTGTGAGATCACAATCAAAGTATTATCACTATTCACATCAGTCTAACCTGTCTTACACATTCAATTCTGGGAAGTTTTCCCGACCAAGAAACTTGGCTTCACTTGGGCTCCCTAAACTGCACATTGTGTAATTTCAGTTCTTTAGTTTCGGCCTTACCCCTTGGAACTACATAATTTGTAGTTCCTACCTCCTAGGATTGTTGCACTACGCAATTTCTGTTCTTAAGCTCCAACCTTGGCCTCTAGAATTACACAATCCTTTCTCTCAGCCTGGCCCTAACTATGCATTGCACACTGCACAAACACAAGCATCAAGCCCATTCCTTGAGCCTATGAACTGTGCAGTTACGTAAAATACAATATGTTCACTTAGTGTCCATCTCCTCAGTGTGCCTCACTGGCTCCCAAAAATGCGTAGTTTTCTCCCTCAGTCCAACCTGAATTGTGCACTTTGCAATCTCAAGGCTCAAGCCTTAGCCTTGAGATCTTGAATTATGTAATTACACAGTCACCTAGGCTCATATGTCCTCCAAGGCTATTCAATAGGCTGATCCAATGCTTGTCCCCTCATCCTTCCATCGTGAGCTCCCAGATTTCACAATTTTCTTCCTCAACCTAGTCTGAACTATGCATTGCGCAGTCTCAAGGCTCAAGCTTCGCTGCTGACTTCCTAAGATACATAATTACAGAGTTACTAAACCTCTTTCCCAGCTTGTCACTTGGTTCAGGCTTAGTCAATGGATCAATATGCACCATCTTAAACTAGGGGTTTTTTGGATTGATGTGTCTCATCATGAGTGAATTGCAGATACAGGTATCTTACCATGTTATGGAAAGATGATGAAGAAAGAGATGAAGGAGGGAAACATGTTGAAATACACTCTTGTAGCTGAGCATACAAGTTGATCAATCACAAGAATGCAAAGGGACATCAATTTGTGATCACAACTCAAGGCTTAAGACCATTGAAGATTCCTTCTCACCAAGTCATATGGAGATGAAAAGAAGAGCATTCTCAAGTAGACACTCAACAAACAACAACATCATCAAGTAGTCAATGTCAGCATTGTCATATCATGTCATGAGTTGCTATATTCCACATCGTTATTGTGGATCATGTAAATAGTATTCAAAATGTATTGTAAAGTGGAAGTCCAACAAACACACATGGAATATAAAGAGTCATGTAAGTTGAAAAGTCATAGGAAGTCAAACATTCACAAGGGTAGTCAAAGAGTCACAACGAAGGGGAAGCATCACCCCTTAGTTATATATACTCCCTCATTGTATTAACAAAGGAATTTTCACCTTGGCTCCTCCTGCAAGGCATTAGAGAGACATATCAATTCTTTTGAGGAGCAAGGAGTGGCTCCAACACTCTAGTAATGGATAAAATGATGTTTATTGTATACATTTGTCTTGGAGATTTTACTTAATAACATAAGCCTTCAAGGATAGCACGTTCTTCATGTATAGATTATGGATATTTGTAAGACTATTTTGTGAATGTTTGTTATTCATGTTTGCTTTCATCTGTGTAAAGTAGTTGAACTATTTCAGTTATTTTGGTACTTATCATATTGAGGATGTGTTGTAATTTCTATTATCGCTGTCGCATCCTCATGGGCTATTCTACTGGATATTAGATAAATCTTAATCATCATATTGGTTTCAATGACCATCACATCTCTGTGGACTATTATGCTTGATGTTGCACTGACCCCTCTTGTTCATGTGTATCGCTACTAGGGTGGTACTATTACCTCTATCTTATAGGCTCACTTTTCCTCCCCTCTGTAGTGAAAGAAATTTGACACACATATGATTGAACACTCACTAGGCACACCACCATGCTTTTCGAAGGCGCATGTGTACTCCTCTCTCTTGCTGACAGTTAGAGCCAGTGAAAATATATATTAATACATGGCAATCGAGCCAATATTTTGGATGGGGCTCCTACTCCAAATGGTGTGAGGTCTAATTAGGACTTCACATTGGGGAGATGCCTTGGTTGACAAATTTCTAACACCATCAACAGAAACATATGATATTGAATGAACTAGGGAAGAGTAAGATAATCATTTTGAAGAAATGTCTATAGAATTGCAAACTCGAAGTGTTAATGAAAAATTATGATGAAACACAATAAAAATTAGAACACTATGTTTGAAGCTTCTTAGATTGATTTGACAAGTACACCAACCATTACTCCTTTGGAAATTTGTACCCGTAATATAGAATTATACCTAAAATGCTTGATTTTGATAAAAAAGAGTTTGTAAAGGAAACAATAGTACCCCTTGGTGGTATTTATTTAGGAAATATAAGAAGGAATTATCAAAGGAATACCAATGAAGAGGAAACTAGGGATTCTTGAAGAAGAATAATCAAGATATGTCATGGTATAAAATGTTGCAAGTCTAAGCTATAAAAGGTTGCTAACAAGACAATGTTAGCATTGGGATCTTTTCCCAATATTAATGCTTGGATAATCAATGAGTTTTTAATGAATAACAAAAGTAGAAGGCACAAGTAGCATTTCTCAAGGAAATATTAAGAACTTAGAAGTATCTTGTTGAAGACTAGCAATGATAATAGACCAATAAAATAATGGAGCGACATAAAACAAAGATTGTCATTTTTCAATATAAATGTAAGAAATAAATGGAGAAGTTAAAAGGGGAACACTTGAAGGAAATGATGTTCCCCCATGGAAAAGGCGTTAAAATTGAAGGAGATGTTTGTGAAATATCAAGAACAGATAAACCCTTTGGAAGCATAGGTAAAGAAATTCAAATATGATCAAAGTAATTGAAATCTTTAGATCAAAGGATTTTTCTATTAATTCTAAACTAAAGGACACTCTATATTTTTTTAACAATAAATTAACTGAAATCCAATATTATCATAAGAATTCACTCAAGCATTTTTTTGTTAAAGTTGAAATTCATGTTGAAGAGAAAAATAATGCTTAAACGTCTTTTGACAAAATTAAGGCTCGGGAAGGAAAAGATAAAATGGCCCTTGAAATATTCCAAGGTGGCTAGCAAGGCAAGAGTTCAAATCCAAATTTCATTAGACACTTGGGCTAATACTTTTACAAACACAAGTGATTAGATCAATGATGTTAATTAATAGTTTCCTAGACTCTCAGATTATATTGTTAATGCCATTGAAAACTAGAACATGCCACTTGGTGAGCATCTGGGTCATGTAGCTCCAAGTTAGTTATGCATTTTACATTTAGAAAAATGGTAGATGGTGCAATGATTCAGCAAGAGAATTTGTAACAGCCCTTTCTAAATTTTCAAAAGAAACATCTTTTTTTTTTTCAAATTTTAAAAGGAAAAGTTTTATCAATGTAAATTAAGTTTGGATAATGCAAAGACACTACTTATTTGCCATATGATGAATATTTTTTCTCAATGGGAAATATATTTTAAAGAAAATGAAAGTGAAAGAGAAACAAAATCTTCTTCCATTACAATATAAAGTAACAAATATCTCTTTTGAGAAAATATGGTAGAAGAAGGAGATTGAAAAAAAATTGTTGGAAAAGAGGTTTAAAGGTGAGACTCTTTCCAGGGGAAAAGGGAAATGGTATTCATTCCTATATACCTTTTATCAATTTGGACAAAAATTGAATCCCTGTGACCTTTTTTTTATGAAATATCATAGTGTAATGCATCATATTATGTCTCTTACATCTTTGTGAGTTTGAATTTAGATTTTATCATTCTTTTCATAAATGGGAAGTTTGTTTCCATTTTATTGTTAATATTAATCAATTGGACATTATATTGGATATTAGAATGCATGTATTTCTCTTTAAATAAATTTTTATTTGAAAATGGTATATGCATATGCATTTAAGATCATGCAAAATTAATGAATTACGTAATTTATTACTCAATCTTGTATATAATCTTGTTAATATAACATTATATCTAGGATATTTATAATTATCTTTAAACAATTACATTTTAGATAGATACATATTTAATTATTTTACAATAAGTTAGTTTAAAGTTATTAATACATTTTAGATAGATACATATTTAATTATTTTACAATAAGTTAGTTTAAAGTTATTAATATTAACTTGATTTCATTTCATTAGGGTGTTAATCGGCCTACATATTAGTTGGAAGTTGCCACACTAGATGAGAGTAGAAATAATTGTGATATGATATTGGGCGATGCTCCCTTTTGTTGGTGGAGGAATCTTTCTAACCCTCAATAGGTTTTCAATAAAAAAAATTATTGTTGGATGGGTTTCATTACCCTGATTTGGGAGGGAATTTTAACAACTATTACTATCCCTATAATATATTGGAGCATATGTATTATAAAGAGGGATATAGTTACTAATACTTTTATTAATAAATTCTGAATGGATCCAATTTTGTGTGGTGAACATTCTGATGCAACCCATAGCTATCTAGTCCCATAAAGTGAATATGCTGCATGTGGCTCCTTAGGAACTTGTTATTGCTTCTTAGTAGTCATCCCATATTGTTTTTCTTATGTCCATCATTAATCCTTCTTCCATTTTCGTCTCATGTAGAAGAACATTAGTCAAATTCTCCCTTTTTATTAGGTATATGATTACTTATATCCTAGATTCACTACACATTCCCCTAATATTCCAATATTGGAATTTCATTCCTTAATGCTTAGGATTTTGCACCTCCTCAAAAAATATTTAGTGTTGATTATATTCCCAAGTTATTTTATTAATTGACAACTTCCTCTACTATTTTCCTATTATACAACCTAACTTATATTTTTCATCCTCTTCAACATCCTATTATATATATTTCCTTTTCTTCTTCGTAGTGATAACACCATTAAAAGTGCGAATGAGGGGATCAAGGTTATTGAAATAATGATTAAGCCTAAGGTTCAATTAGGGGTGGGGGTTGTAATGATGATAATAGAGGATGGAGGGTGGATAGAGTGAGAAGGTGAATAAATATAAGGGATAGGGAAATATGAGGGAGGAGGGATGGTAATGGGGGACACAAATATTATCAACATGGGGAGAGGGAATATAGATTAGAGAAGGAGTTTTTTTTGTGTATGTTTGTTAGGGAGGTGTTGGGGGGTTGGGAGTGTGTTGGGGAATAATATTAGAGGACAATGAAGGGGGAGTGGAAATATTAGGAATCATTTTAAGTTGTACGTAAGGAGGATGCATTCATACAGGCTTCACTAGTGGAGCAATATAATACCACGTGCATTCATATTGGGGGATATTTATTGAGGAAAAAATGACATTATACATTGAGCATATAATAGGGATTAAAATGGTTTTTATATTGACACGTATAAAAAATGGAGCTCAAAGTTATTGAAAAAATATAAAGGGGTATACAAAATGTTAATGAAAAAATTGATACATACAATATCTAGTGAAATTAGGGTTTTTTTAAGGTGGGAAGGTGTATTGTGCTCATATTAGTAGGGGGTTAAATAATGTGAATTTTAGAGTTATTTTCCAATATGTAGTCAAATTAAAGGTATTGTTTATCATGTCATGAACGCTAGTGATATGTCAGAGGTTCATTGAATGAATCCCCCATGGATGCATTCAACTTATTTCCAATAGTATTCATGACTTTTTTCCATTGTTCTTGATAATTCATTATAGGCTAAGAGGGAGCATTGACCTTATAGTCATTTGAAAAGTGCTCATATTGATGAAAAATCCTCTATTAAATGGTATGTACACATAATCCAACTTTTTAAGATGATCAAAGTTATCCATGGACATATTGATAGAATTTAAGATAAAATTTTCCATATCTACCTCCACATAAATTAAGGAAAAAGTAAATAAGGGATACCTAGGATTTTATTTGTTTGTGTATCTTCCCAAAGTGTCTCTTATGGATAACAAAAATTCCATTATTCCAATGATGGAATGGTATATGGGGAGTCTTGAATAGATACAAACTACATTTGTGACATCAACATATAGATTGAAATATATGGTCCACTTATTTAGATACAATTTCCAAGGTCCCATGAAATAATGTTCCTTTTTATACTTGAGATATCTATGTTCCTTTAGCCAAAAAAGGAATGTGTAATAGCCTCTCCCCAAAAATAATAGGAAATCATTCCTTTGATTAGGGCCATACAATTATTTTGCATCCAAATTCCCATGGTATTTAGGGATTGTCAAATATCTATAAACGGACACACCAAGGACCTTTGAACTAGGGTAAGGGCTTTGTGGTGAGGTAGCAATGGAAAAATCTTGATGTCAAAGGAGGTTTACAATATCTTGACATACCTAGACAATAAGGGTTTGAAGGCATATTTCCTGAGGAAAAGGATCAATTTTTGGAAGGAAATGGCTTTTGGTAATGCGATAAGGAGGGTGAGCTAAACCTCTCCTTCATGATGCCATTTCCAAGAGGGTAAAGCAACATAGCACTAATGGGAGTATCAAGAGTGTGGGATAGGGTTAAAAAATCAAAGCACATGCTTTGTTTAAGAGATCACACATATCACACCATTTTTTCAGACCAATAAGTTCTTTGAGAAGTTACATTATCTCTTTCATTGCATCATGCCAACCTTTGGATCAAATAGATACATGTTAGGTTTTATGAAACCAGCTCACAAAAATATAGAAAAGAGAGATAAACGTCTTAGAATTCAGCCTCTTCGAGGGGGCAACCTCCTTTACATTACACAAATGAACAATTCTTGGATGATTCAAATGACAAAACCTCCTTTCTATATATAGGAGTCTAAGGGGTCACAATATAACCAAGTCGACCTAACAATAATAGTATAAAGGCATAAAAATAACAATAGAGGGATTCTATGGGGCACAATAATAAAAATATGGGGACAATAGGGGCACAACAATATTAATACAAGATACAACTACAATAGTGATGTGGGCATCACTAGTATTATAGGGACCTAACATTAGGTTACTTTTCATGGTAATGAAAATGAGATTTATTATAATTCTCATTTCAAGTCCCAAAGTTAAAGATCAAGCTAGTAGGATCTAAATTATTTTATTATCATGATAATTTCCTTGCTTACAATGTTGTTAACACTATGTATTACAACAATTAAATTAATATCAAAACATAACATACCAATGTGAAGGTTAGATTGAATTTGATTTCCCATCTTGGTTCATGGAACTAATATCTAAGTGTATACCCATTGCTTTTATATCAAGAAGTAGTTCATTGTTAAATCTATATATTCACCATAGAATGTCTAATAATTTAATAATAATATTTTATAAATATCTTCAAAATATTCTTAAGAATATAAAGAAGCATGTCAAAATAAAAATTAAAACATACATGTACACACAATTGAAACCCATATGAATATTAATCTATAAGTGGTTAGGAAATTTGTTATTAAATATAGCATGTTCAATTTTTAAAATAATGTACACATGTTTGGTAAAGTAAAGGTAAAATGAACTTCACTTTTGAAAAGACCATGTCATCTCACCATCATCTCTATGAAAATAACTTTAAACAAACAAGTGTTACATAGTCTCACTATCATCTCTATGAAAAGAACTTTAAACAAACAAGTGTTACATAGTAATTGGTATTTGCTGCTTAGTTTAAATATAACTAAATTAAAGTAAAAAATTAAAGAATTCTTAATCGATAGATGGATAAACTGAGAATAATACTATTTTTTGCAACGTTTTAAAATTTCAGTGAATAATATGCAGAGATATTTTTTCTAAAAAGTGAAAAAATAGGGAAAAAAAGTTTTTAAATGATTTTATTTATTTATTATTAAATATCATTATAAGTTTTTCATAAGATAAAAAAATTTAATAAAAATAAAGAAATTTATTATATACTAATTGTAAACATTGATGTTTTTCATCACTATCATTATTTTTTGTTCAAGTAGATATACTATATCAACTTAGATCTGAATTTGTATATAAGCCTTATTATTAGCTAAGATAAATTAGTCATGAAAATTATTATAATATTGCATAATTTTGAGTTGATGAATAAAAAATTAACATTATTAATTTTCATAAATTACTATAGTTATGCATTATTTTTTAAATTAAAATTAATAAAATAATAATTACAATATAACTTTTAAAAATTACTTTAAATAAAGAAAAGTTAAAAACTTTTTAAATTAATAAGATCTCCACTTATTAAGATTTTATTTATTACTAAGATTATGAGTTGAATAATATTTAAAAATCTATAAACTTTAGGACTTTCCCTCTTTCACCTAACCTTTTCATTACCTCCCTGTAAAATATCACATGTACATAATTTATAATGCAATTTATCTTCAAAATCAACACCATAGAATACATGTAAGTTAACGATATACTAATAATTACCGTTATTTATGACATCGCGAGTTATCGCTTTCCTCACTAATGTTTCTTTCACTATAATTAATATATATCTTCATCATTAAGTTTATTCACTATAATTAATATATATCTTCATCATTAAGTTTATCGAATCATTTATTCAGATAATATCACGATAAACTAGCCATAATGGGAGTACCATCCATCATTACAGTGACATAATTGCAATATGATCATTGTAGTACATCAAATATGATAAGACAATTTCCCGGGCAATATGATCACTTTAGGGCGAATGCTATTTCCAATTTTATAGAAACATAAATGCCTTCTCACATGCGATGGAAATAGTGCTCGCCTTCTGAGTGAAAACACGTGAACAAATGAATAGAGCATAGAGAGAGAGGGCGAGCGCTATTTCCCTCACATGTCAGAGGCATTTATATTTCTATAGGGTTGGAAATAGCATTCACCATCACTGCAGTAGATGCTTTAATGCTTTAAATATGATTAGACATGATTGTCATATCGGTGATCAGTGTGCAATGAGAAATAGTAGGCGTTAATATCCAAGCCTTATCATCCTACCACGAGTTATGAGGCATAGGCCTATAAGATGTTCAAAATTATAACCAATAACATTACAAATAAATGTTAATAATTTTTTTGCAATAAATAAAAAATAAATTCTAAAGTTTTACTTTATGAAATTGAAAATTATTTAATAGGTTTGACCATAGTAATACATGTTCAACCTTAAACCAAAATGTAATACCTCAAGGATGTATAATAATAGGTAATTAACAAATAACTTTGACAATTTAATAAGGCATATTTTAACAAATTTAGAAAACTTCGAAACAATTAAACACAATTTGTTTAATTTTTAAAATATCATATTAGTAAAAATAAAAAAACTTATTTAAAAAAAATATACAATTCTTAACCATCATATTTATGTAAATACTTTTAAATAAATAATAAAGTAGTTAAAATAATAGATTTTATTACATCACGAAGTTTAATAATATTTTTTTTAACAATTTTAGAGATAAGTTAAGCTATATAATTTACATAGATGATTAATATTGATAAGTTCAATATTTAAACATAGGTGGGGAGGATTCCATTCCTTCTTCCCAACAACACGAGATAATTTTAATTTAATTATTTCTTTGAATTAATTAGGAATAAAATTGTAATTCCACATCACAAGACAACTTATACGAGTTAACTAAGTTAATTTGACTTAGTTGACTCATTTAAAATTCGAGTTGAGGGTCTAATTTGAGTCATGTAGAGTGTCTCCTACATTATAGGAGTCGTGGTTGAGATTATTTTGAGTTGTAATTAATTAATTCAGATTAACTGAGTTAAAGTTAGTTAAACTAGTTCCAAATGATGGAGAAACTAGTAGGAGATCACGCAGTGGGGTGCTGCTTCATGTGTTCAACTAGTGAACTAATGATCAACTTATAAATAACTCATGCATATCAGATTTTAGAGTTACCCAGTTGAGATTGGAGTTCAAGGGTAGCGTACTATTAGTTGTATAATAATCCGAATTGTATAGGTGGTGCATGTAGTCAGAGGAAGGTCTATGAGGATTACACAATTCCAATTGAGGAATTTCCCTAATTAATAGGGGATAATTCCTAAGGAAACAACACAAGGAAATAGGGACTTGGCAAAGCCAAAATTTGGTTAAGTGTTACCCTGGGCTTGTTTATGAAGCTTTGAGACAAATAAAGATAGTACATATATTCCTTAGGTTTGGTCAAAGCATTGTAATCTTTTCATATTTTTTTTACTAATGCAATATACAGATAACATGGGTTTTTAGTTGTGGATTACCCCAATAAATCATTGTGTAATGTGTTGATTGAATTATTTCTTTTGTATGCTTCTTGATTTTTTGATCGTTTAATTGTTTCTATTGATGAGTAGAGTAGATTCAAGTCTATTGTTTTAGTAAATTACTATTAGCAGTTTGAATCTACAAGGAATTTCTACATGGTATTAGAGTAGAAATCACTCTAGAAGAGGAGAATACGAGTTTGCATTTTTAAGGTGAAATTGAATTTGCAGTATCATTCTTCAGAGCCAACAACATGTTGTGCTACGGATTGAAACTCAAATATGCCCTTGAGAGTAGTTAAAACTATATTGCTTGGAAGGACATGATGGATGCAGTGTTGGAAGACAACGAGCTGAAGCAATTCATAGATAAATATATTCCTAAGTCTCCAACAACATATGATCAAGATATGGAAGAATGGAGAAAATGTGTTGCAAAGGTGAGAAGGATCATACTAGAATGAGTTCGAGATGATATTGTCTCAAATTTCCATGGGAAGGAAACACCATATGCAATATGGTAAGCCTTACTCGACTTGTTTCACAACAACAGTAACCACATGAAGATGGAACTGAAGGACAAGCTTCGAAAGATCAAGATGGAGAAGGGTGAAACAATACCACAATACTTGAGAAGGTTCATCCAATGTCAGGACGAGAATGGGAGTGTCAGTATTATAGTTGTTGAAGATGATCTGGTCAATATAGCACTTCTAAGCCTTCCCAAGAGCTAGCATAGATACCAGGATTCATTAAATGGGAGGGAGCATCTACCAAAGTGGGAGCGTTTGTGGTCTGAATTGGTGCAAGAAGAGATAAGGCAGAGCACCGTAGATGGAACCTCATCAAAGCATGATGATGAGGAGAATTGTGCCTTAGCTGGAAAGGCAAAGAAAGGGAAAGGAAAGAAATTCCAATCTAAAGGGGATTCCAGTCAGGGTGAAAAGAAGATGGACTTGTCAAAGATTAAATGTTTTCACTGTCAAGAGTTGGGACACTATGCCACGAAGTGTCCACACAAGAAGGCTGGCAAGAATTCCTCAAGAGGAGCAACAGGTGAAGCTTTTGCTTCATAATTTGAGTTGGATTTCACCCTCATTGCTTGCATGGTGACATCAATGATGGGTAGTGTGTGGTATCTGGATAGTGGAGCCTCATTCCATATGACTGACAACAAATAATTCTTCAGTGACTTGGAGGAGAAGTACCTCCAGATGCACATAGAAATGGGAGATGATGAAAGGTATAGCATGACCAACACTGGTACTGTTACTTTTGGGAGGAAGTCTAGTTCTCCTCTCACATTAAAAGATGTCATGTATATTTTGATTCAAAAAAAGAATTTAGTTTCAGTTTCTATATTAGAGGACCATGGCTACGATGTGATATTTAACAAAGGAAAGACTTTCTTTGTCACATAGCCTTAGGACAAGTGAAGCGAATCAAGGTTCGGGTGAAGAACCTCTACAAATTGGATGTAAAATATTGTGAAGCATTGAGCAAAAAATTAGAGAAGGTGTAGAGCCGAGACATTGGTGATTTATGGCATAGAAGATTGAGCCATCTTCACCATGGAGATTTGGAGATCATGTAGCATATTTCTACAAGAATTGCCAAGGGTGTACTAGAGCAAAGATATACATGCAAGGGGTTTACATTGGGGAAGTACAACAAAGCCACCTTTCATGATAAGGATAGTTGAGCACAAGCTATCCTTGAAAGAGTTCACTCATATGTGTGTGGATCGTTCTCGACTGATCTAGGTGGATGTTGGGGGCCACCCACCTATCCCATTTGGACCCTCGCAACTGTCTCTTTCAGTTTTTCAGTTTCCGTAATTGTAGCACAATTTACTATTTTTAGCAGTTTTTTCAGGTCCTGAACTTCAAGAGCCGTTTTGAGGCCCTAAACGACGTTTTTGGGGAAATCTGGGCACAACATGACTCCCCCATGCTGCCCTTCCCAAAGTGGTAGTTCTCGGATAGATCTTTCTAACAAGCTATCTTACGCATCAAACAGAGATCGTATGCCAAAGTTACGACCCCGGGAAATTCATGTACCAATTTACCCAAAACGGGGCCCACAATTTGGCGTTTCATCTTCTAGGGTTAGGTTTTGGAATGTGAAGGGTTTTCCATTGTTTCTCAACAATAAATAGGCCTTCGAGCCTCATTGTAACACAGTTCAAAACAGTTCATAGGCATGTAGCCACCACATCTCTTCTCAAAGATAAGCTACCATCGCCCTAGCTGGTTATTTCTATTTCCGGTTGTAAGCATATTTCAGTGTTTCACAGTAATGAAATGAAGTATTATTTCCACTGCATCTCTTTATTTATGGTTATCTCTGTAATCTATTGCGTTCCTGTTTAAATTCGGATCAGTGGTATCAGAGCGGTCTGCTTTTTCTCTGTTTTTCTTTGCATGTCCCCAACGAGGTCAGGATATAAGGAGTTAGGGCTTGAACTGGTCGAACCTTTGCAAGACCAGTCTCGCAAATCCCGATGGCCTCCCATGGCAGATGAGAAGAAAGACGAGGGGGCAGGAGATCCTATCAAAATCTTGCTCGAAGAAGCCCTCGAGCGACAAAGGAACGCAATGATGGATAATTTTGCGCAGATCCTTCAGTGGCTACCCAGAGGTGATGCATCGGCTTCCAGCAGCTACTCTGGAAACACCGCGCCCTTTAAGGTACAAGTTAATTTTGAAATCCCCATCTTCGAGGATAAAATAGATGCAGATGCCGTAGATAAATGGTTAAATCTGCTAGAGGGTTATTTTTCTGTTCATGAATTTTCAAGTTGGGAAAAGATTGTTTTCGC